>WEDG01009312.1:0-57124 GCA_017591395.1 Schistocephalus solidus | reverse complement strand
AACGTTGATGATGCAGCTGATGATGCAGCTAGACAAAACGCTTGCCGAGAGCAGCAACGACTGCTCAGTCCGCTGATTGATGTGGGGGAGGCCAACAGGCACGCTGCCTTGCCTAAACCTACGACGGCTCCAAAGGGGACAGCAGTCACGCGAGCCCGCCGGCGTTCAACCTCGGGGAGGTCTAAGGAAGTCAGCGGCGATCGGGCAGGTCAAAGTTCACGCGTCCACCATGGATATAATACGAGGCACGCGGCAAGACTGACTAACTCAAGACCACCAGGAGCAGCAAGCACTTTTACTCTGATGATAGAAGCGAGAAGGCTTTCGAAACGTCAGTACAAATACAATTTGGTCCATGAACTCGCCCCCTCTTCTTCTTCGTCTTCTTCAGGAGATGATGAACGCGATAAGATAACGGGACCTCGAATCTTTACGCATATATATATATATATATATATATATATATATATATATATATGCGACCAACTGCAAGGGCTCTAATCTGAGCTCCAGGGCACAACGGAACATACATTTTCCTTAAACAGATCGGTGAGCAAAGGCACAACGGGACGAGTGAGTCCTGTAACCGATCAGTAAGCGCCCAACTACCATTGTTAATATTTCCGATCGAAACCGGCAAGACAACGAGCTCGTGGTGCAGTGGGTAGAGCGTTGGACTTCTGCCCAACAAGTTCGCGAGTTCGAGCCTCGGGCGCCACAGCGCCTGGGGTTGGGTATGGCTGGCTGATGACGGCTAATAAGCCAGAAATGGCCATTCCAGTCTCCCTTGTCTTTGTCCGTCATGTTATTCTGCCTACATCCTAAGCTGCCTTACGGCTGCTGGCGGGGCTTGAGAGTTAGCCCCAAGGCACAACGGGACGAGTGAGTCCTGTAACAGATTGGTGAGCGCCCAACTACCGTATATATATATATATATATATATATATATATATATATATATATATATATATATATATATATATATCATGATGAAGTGGCACTCACGGATCAATTTGCGGTACATGAACACCCGTTATGACTTGGGGTTCAATCAAGAGCCGTCGCTGTCCGTCGGTTAGCGATTCTCCATAGCCATGTTAACGGGAGCCTTATACCTTAGGCATCATGGCGTCAGTTCGTCCTGTATGCAGTTATGAACAAAGCGGAGATATTCGTATGCTGCTACCGCTCGTGTGGAGAACATCTCCCAGCTGCGCACTTTCCGAAGCGCCTAGCGCTTGAATTGAAGTTCCTCAAAAGCAAATGGACATTGTCAGTTAGGTCAGCCTCTTAATTCCTCGTATACCTTCAAAGTTTGATGAGTCAATCGGACGAAATCATGGTCTCCCTCTATGTGACTTTCATCCCATCGAATTTGGCGCAAGAAATTTTTATCAAGAGACTTGGAGAGGCAAATAACGAGGCTCAGAGCCCATTCAAAATTGAGCACCTTATGGGGCTGCCCGAATCTTGCAAAAAACCTTAATTCACCTTTGCTGGAGAAACTTATGAGCAGGTTAAGGGAACTCCAATGGGCTCCCCGATCTCCGGTTAGGTGGCAAAACTGGTCCTACAGGAGCTAGAAAACACTGCCTTCATCAAAATTAAGCCTACCTTTGGGCGCAGTTATGTTGATGGCACGCTTGTTATCTTTACCAAATACCTGCTGCAAAACTTCCATGACTTGCTCACTAGAATCTTCTCTGATATAAACGTCACAAGGGAATGGGAACAAGAACAGCAGATTCCTTTCCTTGATGTCCTCGTCAAGCCAAATCCCAATGGCGTAACTTAGACGACGGTTTCCAGGAAGGCAACGAACACACAACTCAGTTTTCATAGCAACCACGGGCTGGCTCACAAACGCAGCTTTTTATAATGCTCTTCAAATAAATTCAGACTCATTGCAGCAAGAGGGATAAAAAAGTACGTGAGGCCCAAAAGCTTCGTGATCAATGTTTGTGGAATGGTTATCCGAAGGCCTTTATCGACCGATACCTATGTTTCGGCCTCGGAAGACCCAAACAGAAACGCAAAAAAAGATATGACACGCTCTGCCATACATAAAGGTAGTCTCAAAAGCTACTGGGCGCATTGTTGTTGGACTAGGTGTTGGCATTGCACACCGACTCAAAGCTACCATGCGAAGTAGGATGATGAAAATATGGGACCGACTTAAACTCAAAGAGCACACTGGGATAGTGTATCACATTCCATGCCTAAACTGTCTTTGTAGCTACACGGGCCAAACTGAACGCATGCCGGGATCACGCATACGTGAACACAAATTGACCGTGCGAAGGGGCGACGAAATGTCGTATGTTGCTGCTCATGCCTACGAAACAGGCTATGAGTTCAACTTCACAGTCTTCGAGATATTCGCCAACGCCAGAAACAAGACGAGCCGAGAATTGATTGAAGCCTGTTCAACGGATGGGAAGTCAATAAATCGATGTATCGATTTGGCGTAGGCATACGGAGACCTGCGCATTCACCTACATACTTGTGTCAGTCATTTTTTGATTAGTTTATACCCCTCATAAGTGGCACCTCTTTTGTTGCTGTTGCTATCTCTGACGGTGGACAGCTGCAGGAGTTTCAACGCTCAAAATAATAAACAAATTGTTCCTGTGTTTGAACAGACTTCTCCTTGGCTCATGCAATCTCCTGGGACTCGAACCTTTGCATTCATTCATTTAAGTTATAGCAGAACCGGTGTTAAATAATATAATATTTAAAAAATTCCATGCAGCATGGCTATTAACACCGTCATTCAGAAATAAATTGAAGATGCGAGTCCGAAGACGTCAATATAGTGCGCTCAATGGTGCCACTTATCACGAGAGCTCTGGGAAACCGACAGTGGATGCGAGGCCTACACATATCAGTAGCCACGATGGAATTCTGATGATGATTAAAAGCAAACGAAACGGGGCAGTTCAAACCGTGCGCGTCAATATGATTATTATTATTATTATTTGCCTGAGAGGTGGTTTATGGAGACATTATGATTCGTTGGGGATACGATGTATGTGAACGTAATTTGGAGACGGTCTCCTAAGTTCCGGAGGGTCCTTGCTCAGAGTCATGGAGGAAGCTGTGCGGAAACTAGGAAGACAATAAAAGGTTGATCACATTATTATTGAGATAAATGTGCAGTCTTTGCTTGAAAGCTGATAGACTATTTGACAGGTTATTTCAAAGAAAACTATACCTGGAAGCTTAAAAGAAAGGGCGTTTAGCGGTGGAGGAAACGGATGGAGGTATAATCAGTGAAGAATTGCGAATGTTATATGGACGAGTAACGGGGGTGAGGGCTGAAATCCGCGGAAGATTTATAGTATTATTAAGGCGGAAAAGGAGTCAGAAACCAGCCTCCAGTCTCAAATGCCACATAAAGTTTAGGTTAGACAGCCAGCATCTGTTCAAGTTGGAAGGATTTGGAAGTGAAGGAGGTAAGAGTTTTCTAGTAAAATATCTTTGGAATGTTCCAATTTTAGAATGACTGGGCACGTTCGTTAAACCAGTGAATGGGCGGTAATAATCGAGAATTTGAAGGACAAACATTTGATAAAATCTTAGTTTACTTTCAGGAAGGTAGACATTATAAGAAATAAAACCATAGATCTTGCAGTTTTTACCGTACTTCTATCGGCGTGAGGCGAGGGAGCTAAGTTATTGACGTAGCTTATACCTAAGTCCTTAGTGGTGGAATATTTAGTCCTAGGGGTGTCTTGAAAGATAACTGGCTGCATTAGACTTTCAGACCCAAAGCATGTGTGTTGACACATAGAAGGGGAGAAATCCATTTGTCAGGTTTAGCTACATGCGAAAAGAGCACGTAAATCTGCATGGATTTATTCTAAGCATTGTTGGACCGTAGGTTTAGAGAAAGCATACAGGCATAAACTATTGGGAGACTGAAAGACTAAAGTTAATTAATGCATGCTCATATGTTAAAAGCTCCTGATGGAAATTCAAAACAATGGGAGAACGCCATTATTAAAAATCAACTCCAATATACTATTGTTTCTAGTCACTGAGCTGACAAATTTAGACAAGTTTGAAAGGTTTATAGTGTCCACAAATTGCTGAAGTTTTTACGGAGCAGTATTTTTATGCCAGTCAATTTCGGACAAATCAACATCGCCTACCCTTATTTGGACGGGAAATGGATCCTCTGAAACTTTTTCAGAGTTCATGGAGCTGGCTTTCCTTGCCTGAGTAACAAGGAGAACTATATATATATATATATATATATATATATATATATATATATATATATATATATATATATATATATATATATATATATATATATATTTAAATAAAGTTGAGTTCTTTGGGGAACAAAAATAACTTTTATTGTGTAAATTTTCGAATCTGGTGCCCCAGTTCGTCGTCAGACAAATGGGGAGATGTACAGAAAAACAGTTAACCTTAAATAATGCCTAACACAAGATTCTATGGTTGGCTAAAGTTTGAGCCAATAGACATCCGGAGTTTGAAGTTATCTGATCGATAGTGGCTGTTTTAGCCTCCACTTGACCTTGAGAAATTTGTAATTGGCATCTAAATCGATATGCCTGTTAATGCATGCCTCGTCTGAGTGCATTGCCTCCAGGAATTCGCGGCCTCTTCTTGTTGGACAGGTGCCAACGATGTGGGTATCCTCCCATCCAAATAGGTGTCCTGTGTCCAGTGTGTGCATGGCTACCTGCGATAAAGGGTCTCGTCTCCTCACCGCTAACTGATGTTCATGTAAACGGGTGGATAGAGATTTTCCGGTTTGGCCACAATAAACTGCATCACAACTGGTACACGGTATCTTGTAGACGACTTCTTTTCTATTGAAATAGCCAACCCTGTCCTTAGGGTGTACAAGCTGGGTGCGCAAAGTTGTTGTTGGTTTGTGCGCTATTTGTATATTGTGTTTCTTGAGCTGTCTTTCAACGAGCTCAGATACATTTTTTACATACGGGAGGGTTCGCCAGTCACAAAACTCAAATATCGAGAAGGTATTGAAACGCCTCAAAGGAAGAAAATTAATTTCTGGAGTACTGGCTAAATCCTTGAAGCAAGATTAACCTACGATTGCCAAAATATACGGACTTCCCAAAGTTCACAAAAGTGGCATTCCGCTGCGACCGATAGTCTCCTTAATCGGTGCACCAAATTATAAGATTTCCAAGTGGCTATTTCATCAACTCAACCCACTTACAAAGAACTGTGAATTCTCTATCCAAGACTCGCTACAGTTCCTCGAGAAGATAAAAGACTTTAAAATTGCAAATGACGAAATAATGGTGTCATTTGATGTTATTTCTTTATTTACGTCTATCCCGCTGGACTTAGCGAGGACTTGTACTGCAGAACTCCTACAGGCCTATTCTACCGATGTACCTGCAGAAGTCCTCCTGGAACTCCTCGATATTTGCCTTGAAACAAACTTTTTCCTTTGCTGAAAATTATTATCGACAACTAAAAAGGCGCCCCTATGGGTTCGCCAATATCCGGTTTTTGGCGGAGGCTGTAATGCAGAAACTAGAGGCTACAGCTCTCCCCAGAATTAACCCGAGATTGTGGCTACGCTACGTAGACGATACATTTGTTATCGTCAAAAGATCAACTTGATCCACTCCACAAAAGCCTGAACTCCACGTTCCCAGGAATTCAATTCACCCTTGAAACAGAAGTTGATAAACGACTCCCTTTCTTAGACGTGTTCGTACATAGGAGGACAGACGGGACACTACATACCTCAGTTTACCGTCAAGATACATACTCCGAGCTCATTTTACATTTTGGGAGTAACCACCCCATGTCTCACAAACACAGCTCTGTTAACAGCTTGCTACGTCGAGCAAAAACTCACTGTTCCGATGAAGAAACATATCGAACAGAAATGAAATACCTTTTTCAAATTATTTTCCCAAAAATGGATATCCTCCTGACTTTGTCCGTCGATGCATGCGACGACAACAATTAAAAAAAAAAGGTATTTCCAGAGCTACGACCTCCCAGGCGTCAAAAACAACAAACTGGCGAACCCTCCCGTATGTAAAAAATGTATCTGAGCTCGTTGAAAGACAGCTCAAGAAACACAATATACAAATAGCGCACAAACCAACAACAACTTTGCGCACCCAGCTTGTACACCCTAAGGACAGGGGTTGGCTATTTCAATAGAAAAGAAGTCGTCTACAAGATACCGTGTACCAGTTGTGATGCAGTTTATTGTGGCCAAACCGGAAAAATCTCTATCCACCCGTTTACATGAACATCAGTTAGCGGTGAGGAGACGAGACCCTTTATCGCAGGTAGCCATGCACACACTGGACACAGGACACCTATTTGGATGGGAGGATACCCACATCGTTGGCACCTGCCCAACAAGAAGAGGCCGCGAATTCCTGGAGGCAATGCACTCAGACGAGGCATGCATTAACAGGCATATCGATTTAGATGCCAATTACAAATTTCTCAAGGTCAAGTGGAGGCTAAAACAGCCACTATCGATCAGATAACTTCAAACTCCGGATGTCTATTGGCTCAAACTTTAGCCAACCATAGAATCTTGTGTTAGGCATTATTTAAGGTTAACTGTTTTCTGTACATCTCCCATTTGTCTGACGACGAACTGGGGCACCAGATTCGAAAATTTACACAATAAAGTTATTTTGTTCCCAAAGAACTCAACTTTATTTAATTAAATTTCTTGGGATGCCGATATTTCAGTATATATATATATATATATATATATATATATATATATATATATATATATATATATATATATATATATATATAACTAATTACCGCTTTTTTGTGTGACAGGATAACCGAAACGAAGCAAATCTTTCTTGAAAACGAAGAAATGCTCAGGTGATAGGGGGAGTGGACGAGAGATGGTCGAATCTAAAGAAGGTTAAATACCATCACGTTTATCAGGGCAGTTTAGTCGGTATAAACTAAAATTGTCTACAGCGTGAGTCGAGTCAGAAATTTGAGTGAGCCCAAGAGTCTGGAATGCATAAAACATCTGGATCAAACTAAAAAGCTTCAGTTCTTAGCTCAATCATCTTTTTCACTTCATATTTCGCGTTGAGGAAAACTATACTGTGCATTGCTGATACACAGGTTACACTCATGGGCGTGTATAAAAACGGGAGATTTGGTGGTGGAGTAAACAGTGGGCAGGAAGAAATAGGTGGAAAGTAAAATTTATGTAGTCTTCACCTTGTTAAGCTGTTATTGTTAACTAACTTTTGAGTATTGTAGAGAAACAAATTTGGATGGTATCTATGAATAGGAAGACTGTTTTTTGTGATCGAAAAATAGGAAAATACCTAATAATATCATTTTTAGGAATTTTAGCATAATATGGAGGACACTTTGATTTTAAAATGGAACAAATTATTTTGGAAAACTGATAACAGAATGATTAGGCTTAATTATTCGGGGAGTCTGATAAATTGTTGGGTTGGAAAAATTGCTGATGAATTTGCTTGCCTGTTTTGGAGATGCTGGAGTGTTAGCAAGTTTCCCAACCGTAATGACACTTTACACTTGAAATTTTAATAGGAACATACGTAGATTTACCGGGGATATTACTACGTCTACTAGATGGCACAGGTAAAATAGATGTGGGTGGCAGGAGATGGGAACGAGACGGACTTACCCAGTTTTCGAACTAACTCACTAGTCTGTGCCCTGGAAATCGATTGTGACTCGAGACTTTGTCAATACTTACTACTGTTTTCAAGTTATCTGGTAGAACATGATTTATCTTTTCCACAATTACCGCTTCTTGGAGAAGTTCTAACATAACGAGTTTCATTTTAATCAAGTATAATATGATCAGATGAAAAGTTGGATATAACTTAAACTGCCGAGTATATAGAGGGACGTTGGCCAATATTAGGTAGTCGGTGAAAACCGGAGACGAAGTTTAACTGTGTATAATTCGAAGTAGCCTTTTTGTTAGCTGATGTGGGTTCTAATGCAGTTTTATTTCTACGAATATAACGTTTGCTTCCGTTTAGAAAGTGAGCAGAACGCTCGTGCTGAGACAAGCTACAGTCGACTTCTATCGCCGAAAAGAATTGCACCAGAATTAGTGGATTTTTTCTCTGAGATAACAGGGTTTGTATATTCTTTGGAACGTTTTTGAACATAAAATTGAAACTCCGTTCTTACCTATTACAGGTCTTGGTAATAACGAGGTCAATGAAAGGGGCTAGTTTCGCTCTGTTAGAAGTGAGTTTGGAAATTTTTCCTTCAAAAAGGGCACAAAAATAGAGAAAAACGACCCATATTACGAAATAAAATTTTACAATTTCCGAGGATATCAAGGTCCAGTTTTTTGATAATTATGGAAGGTTGCCGATGAGGAACTTGCATGCTATTGTTGTTCAACTTACGTCAAATGAGTTGTCTGACGTTTCACATCGAAAAACAGTTTTGACTATTTTCTAATGTCGATAGGGCAAACAGCAAAATGAGGACTTTTAAAGTTTATATTTAATAATAGGACGCTTTTTTAATCGAAACAAAGCAAAGGACAATTTTATGGTTAATGCGATAAAACTGTGAAACACTTAGAAATAACGATGAGTCTACGCAGCGTGAACTCCATGTCAAGGTAGATCTCTTACTAGTTAAGATGTCGACAAAAATAGAGGTTACTGCGGACGATTTATTGTTTGAAATCAAATTTTTTTTCCAAAACTTTCATCGAGTTTCTATACACGTGTTTGAGAAAACTTCTTATATATACGGATCCATTTGAGCAAGATTGAGTCTATGTCAGGTGAAAAGCTCATAAGAATGGCAATCACAGGTAAGTGCAAATGATTAAGGATTAAAGGTTCAAAGTTCAATCAAAAATTCAGCGAATAATTTTAAACAGGAGACGAAGAAATCCAATTAAAACTAGAAATTTCACTTACCGTTCAAAATTAAGTCGCGCGTCTGAAGATAATCAGACCATATTCAACCGTCCGAGTGCGCCAACCAACTTTCTCCACAGCACACTATCTCTTCCGCCATACGATGCTGGACACGTATTTTTAACGATGAACCGATTATTGGGAATAATCTAATTATAAAAGATATGTGAAAGAATATTTAGAAACGGAACAGTGCATCATGCACATGACTTCAGCTATCCATTGATGGTTTCTGTGAATGAATAAGACGGTTTGTGAACTAAGCCTGAGGTTGTTATCTTTGGACTAATAAAGGTTTTAAAAAATCACAGATGGTACGCATTTCCAGATGCCAACAAGAATTATAAACTATTTCTGTAAAGGACAAAATCATCAACTCTGCCCGACAGTGGTTTTTGAACAAAAAATGTGAATAAGTTGTAACTTTTAGCACAATCATTACAATAAACAATATATTTGTCAATGTTTTCCATGATATGTAGATGCACAGTTATCGGCACCAAAATCATATGCATATTGTTTATGCTACATCGATATTCACATATTCAGTATAACACTCGAGCATAAATCAGACCTTTTTTAAAAAAAGAAAAGACATTTCAGAATGTTGGCCGACGTTTCATGAGGATATGCCAAATGATGTTATAAACATAGTACGCATGAAATAACACAAAGTTTAATAATGAGATTTATTGTGTCCTCAGATAGATGCATTGCTGAAGTTGACCACGGTGTTTATGGTTTCTCTGGGAAACTGAATAGATTTTTGGCAATAATTCGAAGCAAAAAGCGTTTACCTTACCTGCAGTGTCCCGAAATTTCACTCTGCCGCTGTACCGAGCTCACGGTTAATGGGACCAATCGATGGCCTTTTTGCAAGCAGTATCGGTGTGGTTGTTACTAAAATGCACGTTTTGGCGGAATTCTTTAAATGGGTCAACAGCAGTAGACTGAGTTAACAAGGCGGCATACACTTTACAGCAAATAAACGATCGATTTTCCACCGAATATCAACTTGGCAGGGTTAAGGTGTTGAAAATTGGAGAGCCATTATATATCAAGCAACGAGACGATCATGCTGAATAGCATCTACATTTGATGTATAAAAAGTGGTTTCTCGCATACTCAGATCATCAATGAAAAGCCAGTGACCTCCCAAGGTCCCCATGCAATTCTGGCCAAGCTAGCTTCTGGAATAGCCAAGCCAATAGCCTTACTCTTCCAGGCACCATTTACTACTGGGTGTCTACCCTCAGTTTTAAAAACCACAACCATCACTCCGCTGTTAAAACGTTTGCGAATAACTACATACTGGTGCGTCTTACCTACATTTGTTACAAAATCATGGAGAACATCATTAAGAAAGCGGTTATGCATTACCTCGAGCAGTATTACCTCCTCTCCGAACCCCAACACGTCTTTCGCAGTGGTATGTCCCTGTCTTACTAATTCCCTCTTCTTACTTCAACGCTGGACCAAAGCACGTGCCGAATGCAAAACGATGCACGCCATCTGCATTGACTTCAAAAAGGCCTTCGAAAACGTTCCTCACCGATGCCTCCGGCATAAACTGCGCAGTGTAGGCGTTACTGGGAACCTCCCACGTAGGATCCAGAACTTTTGGACTGGATGGTCCTAAAGAGTATAAGTCGGTTGCCAGCAGCCCTCAAAGGTTATCGTGGCGTGTGGCGTCACCCAGGACTCAGTTTAAGGTCCCACATTATGCCTTGTTTATATAAATGACTGCGTTAGGGACTAATGCTGTGATTTCATCCTGTTCGCTGACGACGTAAAACTATGGAAAGTTGTTGACAACACGGCAGACGAAGACCAGCTGCAAATAAACTTAAACAGGCTCGAATACTGGTCAAAACACTGGCTTATGCCCTTCAAAGTTAGCAAATGCAACATTCTTAAAATTTGAAGCTGTAGAGCCTCCAGTCCCAGGATTTACTTTCTAAACGGTACACCATTGCAAAAAGTTGACGGTCAGAAGGACTTGGATGGGTGAGTTACTTCTTCACTCCAGCCAACACTGAACTGCACGAATAAGGCCATGACGGCCGTTTATATTGCAACTAAACACGCAAGCCTTTATAGGGTTCAACGAAATTTCGACCGTCGTAGTCCGACGATGTTCACCGTATGCGCCACAAAGGAAGGTGCAGGGACGGGGACTTGCGCGTGGGTTAGTTCTAAGGGATAGTAGACTTGCGCTGCAGCTACCGCAATCTTTCCTCCCTTGCCTAAGCCCAGTGGCATAAAAGAGTCAAGAAAACTGGAGATGGGAGAGGGGCAGGTGGCAGGCGCAACCGGAGCCATCCCTGGGCGTGCCACCCCACCTGGCATGGATCCCACGGAACGGTAGTGCAATAAAGGCGACAGTAAGAAGGAGCCATTGCAGCCTGACTCTCAGTCCACCAGGCACTCCACACAAAACGCACATTGGGCTGACCACGTGGTCCGAGTTATCCCGTCCCGAGTTATCCTTCCAAAGCAACGGCTTTTAGCGCACCGTGAGTTTCAAGCGTGGCAGATTGTTTATAGTGAGAAAAATGCGCTCAGCTGTCGACCTCACTCTCTCACCCACCCCCACAATCAAACCACCGTCCGAGCCAGTGAGTTGTCTGAAGTGGGAGTGGGCGCATTGGCTGACGGGTCGGCCTACCCGTCTGCGCGCGCCACAGCACGACCTGGCCCCCATAAACGCACACACCAGGATTCACTAAATCAGGGGATATGGAGGAGCCATCGCCGTCTGAGTTCCAGTCCGTTGGTCAGCCACTCGACACACACAGCACATACACTGGGACCGATGGCGTGGTCTGGTGTAAGCGTCAGATTGGCAGCCTTCCAAGCCACGGTTTCTATGAAACCGTGATATTCTCAGGTACGTGATGATTGTGAGGGTGTTGTCTATTTATTGGTGTAGGTAGTGTGCGCTGATGTGTCTTAGCCTCCGGTGGTTTACCGCTGGTTGTCGTGGAGGCACAGGTGTCCTACTAGGCCCATGCGGTGTGTACATGTGCGGGATCAGTGAGGGCAGTGGAGGCGGGCGCGTCGAATGTATTTTGGAGCCCCAGGCACGTGTTTACCAGCCTCCGTGCGATGGATTCGCAGGTGACCGATGAGGCCGATGCGTGAGTTGAAGTTGCAAGCGCAGTGTGGGCAAGAGAAATCAGGAGAGGCTGGGGGGATATCATTCATGATTGTGGCGGTGGCAGTGGCGGCATGAAGGCCAGGAGCGGAGGGTGTTCATGGAGTATCAGTGTTTGTCGGCATTGCGGTGAATTCCGCTGTCGTGGATGCGCATGTGACCAAATAGGTTCATGCGATGAGTGAATGCGTGAGGGCAGTGAGAACAGTGGAGGCGGCAATCTCTGCTGTGTGTTGGTGCTTCAGGCACTGGTTCACCGGTCTCTGTACGATGGATTCGCAAGTGACCGACGAGGCCGATGCGTGAGGTGAATATACGGTCGCATTTGAGGGCAGTTTAGGAGAGAGTCCCCATCGCTGGTGGTGGTGGTGATGGCGGCGGTGGCGCAGGCGGTGGTGGGGGGTAAGAGGTGATGAGTATTGGGATTTGGTCTTTATGATGGTGAAAGTAATGGATATGATACCAGGAGTAAGTGTGGGGGAGTCCGAAGGAGAGTTGGCAGAAGTCGACATAGCGGTTTGAATTGACAGATTGTTGGTGCATTGCGTTCGAAGATGTCCGACCAGGCCAATTCGCGCACGGAAGAAGTGTTGACAGCGCGGGCATGTTGGAAGGGCCTGGGCATCGACGGTGTTGGTCCGGGGCGCTGGTGACTTTCGTGCCGCTCTCTTGGCCTAGGCGGCGGCGATCTGGTTGACCTCATAGATTGCTGCGCCAGTTTTCAAGGATCTTCTCCATGCCAGTCTATCCTGGGTGGGGTCCTCCTAGGTCACCAGGTTGATTTACAGTTGCTTCAGAGATTTCTTCAAAGTGTCCTTGTTTCGTCGTTTTTGACCTCCCTTTAGGCAAGCACCCGTAGCGACATCTCCGTAGAAAAGTCGTCTGCGTAGTCGCTCATCGTCCATTTTCACCAGGTGGCTGCCCCATCGCATTTGCACTTGCCTCAGTATGGCGTGGATGCTGAGGATTCCGGTCCGCTCCAGGACATCCATGGCCGGAATCCTGCCTTGCCATGTCAGTTCAGTATTCTGCGGAGACAGCTGAGATGGAAGTGATTCAGCTTCCTGGTTTGTTTCGAGTAGACGGTCCAGGTCTCCGCTCCGTTAAGGAGTGTCGTCCAGATGACGGCCTTGCATATCTTCAGTTTGGTATTCAGGTGAATATCTTGGCAATTCCATACGGAGGCCTGCAGCCGGCCGAAGGCCTGACTGTCTTTGGAGATCCGTTGGGCAACCTCGTAATCGATTCTCGTATGCGTGACAGCGTGCTTCCTAGATAAGCGAAGGTTTCCATATTTTTTAGTTGAGTGCCGTTGGCATTGATTCGGGAATCATTCTATTCCGCGCTGGGTGGCGGCTGGGGCATGACAACCGTATTTGGTTGTACTGATTGTTAATTCAAAATTGGCGCAGCATGCGGTGAAGAGGTCTATGCTCCTTTGCATGTCCTCCTCGGTCACGGTGTCAAGGGTGCAGTCGTCCGCGAAGAGCAAGTCATGGACTGTAGTCGTAGACACATGCGTTGAAGCCTGCATACACCGACTGCTGAGACGGTGTCCGTCAGTTCTGTACGTGATGCGGATCCCAGGCTGCTCATCACTGTAGGCTTCCATCAGCATAGCACAGAACATGAGACTGAAGAGGATGGAGGTCAGAACGCAACCCTGTTTCACTCCACTGCTCACTGCCAGCGCTTCGGATACGATCCCATTGTCAGGTACACGCGCCATCATCCCATCGTGAAACTGACGCACCATGTGCGTGAATCGCTCAGGACAGCCGAATTGCTGCATGATTTTCCACAGTCCATCGCTATTCACCGTGTCAAAGGCTTTCATCAGCTCCATGAAGGTAGTGTTGAGGTGGATTCACATCTCCTGGTGCTCTTGGGGTTTAACAAAGACAGCTTCGCCCGCCGGAATCATGGCTTTGTTCGTCTGCGCTTTCGAACTGTTACTGGAGTCCTTCGTCAGAGATAAAAATTTTACCAAAACACACACTACTATTATAGAGGCAGAGGACAATCAAACACCAGGGATGCCAGTCCGGAGGGCCCTGTATGCTGGCGACAGATCGATAAATTGATTTACTGAGTTCTCATCGAAGACCCGGGCTTTTCTTGCTTCTGGCTCTGGCGATTATCTTCGTGGCTGCGAAGTTAAACTCGTGACCCATTTCCTACGTGTGGGTAGCTTCTTGTTATAATCCGTCATACCACTGATGCCGACCCTGTCGTCTTCATTGCAGCCTTGTGAGAATTGAATCAACGGACGACGAGAACTACGCCGTCCGACAACGTTTCGCGTTGTTGCTGATGGTATACAAGCCAAACCAATGTGTTTCGAAGAATGAGTTAAAAGCTATGGATGAACTAATTACAGATGAAGAAGAACGGAACGACTATCCGAAGGCGTTCATAAGCCGATGCCTACGTGTTTGACCTCGGAGGACCCAACCAGAACCAACCCCTACGGTATGGCATGCGATGCCATACATCAAGAATGTGTCAGAAGCGATCAAGCGCATTGTTGCGGGACTTGGTGTCAGAATCGCACACAGACCAAAGCTACAGGGTCATGAGAATCAAGGACAGATTAAAGCCGAATAAGCAGTCAGGAGTAGTGTATCGCATCCCATGCCAAAACTGTTCCTGGAACTACACAGGACAGGCTGGACGTATGCTTGGATCGCGCATACACGAGCATAAGCTTGCTGTGAGATGGAGTGACGGTTTATCGCAAGTGGCTGCCCACACCTACGAAACGGGTCATGAGTTTAACTTCGCAGCCACGAAGATCATCTCCTACGCCAAATGAAAGACAAGCCGAGAAGTGATTGACGCCTGGGCCTCTGATGAGAACTTGATCAATCGATTTATCGATCTGGCACAGGCATACAGGGCCCTGCTAACTGGTTCATATGTCATTACAAATGGAGGCGAATGTCCACATTCCAGGTGTCTGTATAAGTGAAGAAGAAGGGGGTTTCGTTCACCGAAATCATGGCTTTATTCGTCTGAGCTTTCGAACTGTTACACCTTCAACAACTCAACGCAACACCTTCAACATCAACTTGTTGACACGCAAGTAACCAAATGCTGCACCTCCAAATTTGCCAATTTTTTTAAATGTTTGATCTGTTTAGACTTTGCAAACAAGTGCTATATAAGCCAAGCAAATGAATGTCAGTCTAACGACGTGGACTCTTGTTCGGCTGATGAGATAATGTGGCGTATCAGCGTGATTAGTATCAGGACAGATGGTGCTTGAGAGAGAGAGAGATATATAGAGAGATAGAGATAGAGATAGAGATAGATAGATAGAGAGAGAGAGAGAGAGAGAGAGAGAGAGAGAGAGAGAGAGAGAGAGAGAGAGAGAGAGAGAGAGAGAGAGAGAGAGGAGAGAGAGGAGAGAGAGAGAGAGAGAGAGAGAGAGAGAGAGAGAGAGAGAGAGAGAGAGAGAGAGAGAGAGAGAGAGAGAGAGAGAGAGAGAGAGAGAGAGAGAGAGAGAGAGAGAGAGAGAGAGAGAAAGTACTTTTGGCATCATTCAGAAAAAATATAAAATGGCTCCATTCATTAAGATAATAGGATAAGTAAACATAATATGCAAGAATCAAAGAGTCAAAAATGGACATCTAACGGGGAGACAATTCTAGTCTGAGCTTTTTTTATTTCAGTCTCTTCGCACGTAAGGTAGCGTGCTAGAAATGGCAAAACGGAGCGCTGGTATGCCGTTGTATGGCAGGCTATATGGCGAAAGCCTCGGTGTATCGGACGGGAAGACTTCACAGCAATCAGCTCAGAGTGGAGGGGATGAGTTTCATCATCAAGGATTCGCCCAGGGAATAGTTTGACTGTTGTAAAGTGCCGCTTTGCTAAGAAAATGCACCAGCAGCAGAAGAGAGCATCTGGATAATACGTTTTAAAAATCAAAAATCCTTTTTAAGCAAGGCTAGAAAAAAATCACGGAGAGCAATAAAGGATGAGGGGAAGAACACATGCCTCTATAAATCGCCAGATAAGGGCCTGAGGTGTATGATAGGAACGTAAACGGCGAATATAATATAGACGTTTACGAATTTTTGTAAAAAGAGCATCGATATGTTGGGAGAATGAAAGATTCAATGTCAGAGTAACTCCAAGGTACCGAAAAGAGGATACCTCGTTGGGAAGGACGGATGAGAATTGAGAACTAGGGGATGGTCGCAGGTGAAAAACACATTGGACAGACTTCTCATGGTTCAGTTGAAGGCCATTATCTGACGACCAGGCTGCAACATGGTCGAGGCCATCCTTCAGACACTGGAGATGTGTCTGATTTTTAAGAGGATGACCAACAACCATGTTTTCGGCATATTTGATGTACAGACAGTCGTTTGGTGACCTCAAATCATCAGTGTGAAGGGAGAAGAGGGGAGGGGATAAGATGGCACCTTGAAGAACACCACAGTTGTTTGGAAGGACAGTAGACTTCCGCTTGCCGGATTGTACGAATTGAGTGCGGGAAGTAAAATAATCTTCGAGCCAAGAGACAACCCAGCCGGGAGAGCCAGACGCGGATGTTTTATTAAGGAGGAGATGGCGCGGGATGGTGTTGAAGGCAGAGGAGTAGTCAAGAAATGCGCATGCGTACGCACGGCAGTCCTTATCTAAATCTCATAGAGCCGAATGTACTACAAGGGCAACGGCATCTAGGGTACTACGCCGGGTCTTATAGGCAAATTGTAATGGGTCGGAGAAATTGGAGGAAAAAGGCTTAATTGTATCGAGAGCGAATCGTTCAGCAATCTTCAATAAAGCGGAAGAGCAGGCTATTGGACGGAAAGATTTAGGACCAAAATTAGCGGACTTTTTAGGGATGGGAGTGATTCTTACTGAACGCCAAATATCAGGAATCTTTGACTCCATGAAGGACATGTTTATAAGGTGTGTCAAAATAGGGGCAATCTGAGAGCAGCAATATTTTAAAACAAATGGTGAGACTTCATCCGGCCCAGCAGCAGTCGCACCACGGACATTTTTCCGATGTTTCTCCACTGCTGCCACTGACACGGGAGAAAAACGCTTGGTAGTAACGAAAGGTTGTTTGTGGGGGGATTGGAGTCAGTAGAAGTATGGATAAAATGTTCATTTAGATCGTCTAAGTCAGCATCAACATATGCCAGTTTACCACATTGGCCAGCGAGTCGCTTAAGATTCCTCCAGAGTTCAGCAGAGGAAAGCCGAAAAGAAGGTTTGGACGGAGAGGCAAAAAGCTGACTAACAAATAAATCATTTAGTCTGCGAATCTCCCTTTTTATTAAGATGTTAACTTCCTTTAGACAGCCATGGAGGCCTAGCTTGTAGAGAAGTTCTTTTTTACTTCTTAAAGATTTTAGATAAAAGGGGAAGAAATTCTGTCAGGTCGGACCAAAACTGTATCAAGAGAACAACAAATATTAAAAATTTCTTTTAAAAATGTTGTAAGGAAGCTGGAACACGACTCAAACATTGGATTGACTGTTTGTTTGTAGACGTTTGTTTGTAGACGGTAAGGCATAGTATGTAATGCGTTCTTACTGGATTGAAGAAATCATTCTCGTTTCGTACCACTGGATTGGTATTCATCGACAAGTGTCGCAAGGTGTGCAAATGAATCAGTAAAATTATGTTGCCACACATAACTTTTGAGTTATAGACTTATCTGATTATAAGAAAGCAATTATTCACATTGAACAGGTCCAGCAGATGTTATTATTATATAAGGTTTCCTAATAAAACTGATAATTATTAAAATTGACGAAGAAGGTTATTCGTCTGAGCTTTCGAACTCTTACTGGAGTCCATCGTCAGAGATAAAACAGCAACATAAACGAGTAAAATTTATAGGGGGGGGGGGGGGGCAGGAGCCAATCAGACACCAGGGGCGCCAGTCTGGAGGTGACTACGCGGGCCCTGAATGCCGGTGCCAAATCGATAAATCGCTTGACCGAGTTCTCATCGGAGGCCCAGGCTTCAATCAATTCTCGGCTTGTCTTGCATCTGGCTTGGAATGCGGACATTTGCCTCCATACGTATGCTTGTCTCGCGCATAAACGGGCATAAACTGGTGGTGAGACCCGGAACGGATTATCACAATTAGCTTCCCATAACGCGGAAACGGGTCACAAATTTAACCTCAAACCCACAAATAAAAGTCGGCCACGTCAGTAGCAAGACATGTCGGAAATTGATTGAAACCTGGGCTTTCGATGCAAACTCAGTTAATCGATATATCGATCTGGCGCCAACATACAGGGCCCTTCGCAACCATCTCTGGAGTGGTATCACTGGTGTTTGATTGGCTCCTGCCCCTAAAAACTGTCGTTTGTTTTTATTGTCGTTTTTATATCTGGCGATAGACTACAGCAAGAGTCCTAAAGCTCAGACGAATAAAACCATGATTCAGGTGAGCAAGCAACCTTCTTCTTCTTTTCTTCTTCTTCTTCTTCTTCTTCTTCTTCTTCTTCTTCTTCTTCTTCTTCTTCTTCTTCTTCTTCATCTTCTTCTTCTTCTTTACTTCTTTACCCAACTGGAATAGGAACACTTGTCTCTATTTGTAAAAGACAGCTTCTCCAAAGTATTTGGAAGATTCAGGCGTCCGCATCTAATATAACCTATGGAGGCAGGGAGAGCGTGGACTATAACGGAATATAAAGATGGACGACAAAGCTGACCAAAGGTCTGCGAACATTACCCTATGAAAATTGACTGCAAAATACCAATCCGTTCACCATTTCCTACAGGCAACTACGAGGGAATCTCATTTCAACCTTCAGAACTACGAATGGCTTCGACTAGTGCATTGTTGCCTGTGATTTTTCACTCAGACTCATACGCCCACATTGCGCGGTCATTCCCAAAAACTACGCAAAGATAAAGCGGGGAGCGATGGACACAAGGTTTTCCTCAGCAACAAAGAGGCTGCAGCGTGGAACGCCCTGCCCGTGGGAGTTGTTCTCTCCACCTATATAAATTCATTTATGGGTACACTCACGCGCCAGCCATGCGCGACCACGTGCAACTACATGTAATTATATTACCCATAATAAATGAGTAGCCGTTTATGTTTATTATTTTAGACTAAACGACGGCTGCATGCTTTTCACCTGCAATTATGTAAACAGCGTCTTTTTGAATTTTCCTTATGCATCGATGCTTTTTCCTTGGATAATTTTTAACCACTATGGTGTTCAAAGGCTTTCGCCCGTAATAACCGTACCAAAAAGTGAACTGAACTAATCTGAACAACCTACTTAACGTTTTCACTTTATCGTGTTCCATAACGCCATTTAATAAGTCTTAAATTCCCTTTGGTTTCGTATCACGTAACTGATGGCCTACATTATTATTCGTGTTTTGTCCGCCAGCTGGCGTGTAGCTGGTCACCTACATCGCGGGCAACATGCCTTCTAATGGTCCTTTTACTGGGCTGCCTATATATTTTAGATGGTTAATAAACAAAATAAATTGATATAGTAGACAGTTAAGCAATGTAAATGAGAAATAGCTTTCGACAGAAGAGCAGGCTGAATTACGGTCAACCGCGTGCGTAGGCAAGCCACGACAAATAAAAGTGTGATGGCCGCTTCCGCGCCCACTCTGTACACATTATCATGCCAGCCAATCACAGCACGGAGTCTTAATATAGATTAACCAATGAGCAGAGGCTATGTCCTATCTCGGAATGTCGAGATTTACATATATCAGGGCTATGTCGGCATGCTATTAGAGATTTGCTACACTGGACCTTTCTATAGCGTACTGTTGACTCTTCTCAGCGCATGAATCATACGGCCGGGAACTGAGCTGCTTTAAAGCAGCCCGATTGTATTAGTAAGGAATTCGAATAAGGTCAAACTTAGCATTCAAGTTTTGCCGACCCGATAACATAAGGTTATATTCTATCAGTTACAAGGCAGCACTCGCCATTCGCATGCACGGTATCTCTTGTATCATTATTGAAAACAACAGGCCATAAATATCGTTACTCATATAAGCCATCGTGCGCTGCAGTGAGGTTTTGGTTTATTGGAATTGCCTACCGTAACTACTAGGCGCCGGTAGTGTAGGGGTATCATGTAAGCCTCCCACGCTTGCGACCCGGGTTCGAATCCCGGTCGGCGCACAATTTTGTGTCCGTCCGTCGATTACCTTCGTGTATCACGGGAGCGAATCATTTCGTAGCTGTCGTTCACGTGCAAGGACAGATTAGATTTCAACCAACTTCGCACTTTCCTCACAAATTATTCTCATTTAACCGAGCGCTAGACCAAATATATGTGTGTGAATTTGGCATCACAAGATTGAGGGCAGGGCACTAAAGTCTGAATTAATCATCAGGTTGCAAATGCCACGCGCAAAAGGTTCCTTAAACATTGTCAGTCCATGCACCCACATCCCTCCGGTCACCATAGCTATGCCTTGTCATCGGTGTGGTGTTGTGTGAGGAGACCTTCGGATAGACACTAATAGAATCATACTGTACTCCTCTTGTGGGGCCCTCCACATCCCTAATAGCAATCGATATCAGCCGTATATCGCACGAACGACCTTGGTCGTTCGTGACGGTCGAGTGATCGCATGCATAGGGAGAAGGTTGCGAGCTATTCTCAACGGAAACAGAATTGGAATAAAGAACCTAAAGCAGCTCAGTTCCCGGCCGTATGACCCATGCGCTGAGAAGAGTCAACACTACGCTATAGAAAGGTCCAGTGAAGCAAATAGGTGAACAGCCACACGCCAGCTGGCGGATAAAACACGAATAATAATGTAGGCCATCAGTTGCGTGATACGAAACCAAAGGGAAATGAAGACTTATTAAATGGCGTTATGGAACACGACAAAGTGAAAATGTTAAGTAGGTTGTTCAGATTGGTTCAGTTCAGTTTTTGGTACGGTTAAGACGGGTGAACGCCTTTGAACACCATAGTGGTTAAAAAGTATCCAAGAAAAAAAGCATCGATGCATAAGGAAAATTCAAAAAGACGCTGTTTACATAATTGCAGGCGAAAAGCAAGCAGCCGTCGTTTAGTCTAAAATAATAAACATAAACGGCTACTCATTTATTATGGGTAATATACTTACATGTAGTTGCACGTGGTCGCGCATGGCTGGCGTGTGAGTGTACCCATAAATGAATTTATATAGGTGGAGAGAACAACACCCACGGGCAGGGCGTTCCACACTGCAGCCTCTTTGTCGTTGAGGAAAACCTTGTGTCCATCGCTCCCCGCTTTATCTTTGCGTAGTTTTTGGGAATGACCGCGCAATGTGGGCGTATGAGTCTGAGTGAAAATTCACATGGAACAAAGCCTTTGTCCAGGCCATTCGTAACGCTGAACGCTCTCAAAGTTACGACGAATGTCGTATGCTTAAACAAATCTCGGGCGCATCCTGTAACTCTCGACTTTTCCCTTTTCATAGTTAATTTCGAATTGTGCTCTTGTCATGCGTTGACCTATCGGTGATATTGCACCCAAGTTCCCCATTGCCAGCAGTGTTGCGTTGATCTTACTTGTCAACGTTTTGTGGGGTTGGATTAACCTGGCATATAGGACTGAGGCGCCGTAATAGCCACTTTTCCAGTCCGAACTTTGGAGTGCCTTTGAAAGATACGATGGATTGGAGAGGAGCACTCCCATTCTGTACCTTGGGGAGGCCATAGATCCGGGCTCATTCCACTGCCACAATAGTTTGCCTGCCCACCATCTGGTTTTGCGGAACCTCTCGACAGGATATCTTCACGGTGCATAATAATCAGGTTGCCAATTATATCCGCGCCCAACGAGTGCTGGGTTGAAACAAGCCAGCTGGCCGACGTTATCACACAGGCGGTCGAGAGGGCTGGCGGCGGAACACGATACGGTGGGATGCGTGTCCAACAGACACAAGGCATAAGTGGAATATAGTGAGAATGGTAAGGATGATTTTTCAGTCTCCGAGTATTGGTAGACAAAACAATTACCCGAAAAATCAGACACCTAATAAACATCTTTCAGCAAACGTCTCTTCTTCATCTGAAATATCACCCGGAAATCGCATTTTCGCTTCTATTAATTAACAAGGGCTTCAGTCATTTTATAAATCAAAATGTGTTTTCTTAGGCTTCTCTTAGACCACTGTGTCCAGACTCATATCCCGTAATATAAATTGGATCTCCCGAAGTCGCAAAAGATTTTAGTGAAGAGTTCAGGTGAAAATATTTAAAACTCACGCGCAATCCAGTGAAACTTACTAGTTGCCTACTGCAAACATGGGCCGAGAAATGGCTCCTGGAATTCAATAGGCAGTAATATGCCGTCCTTCATCTGCATCCAACCAACTGCCATTCAAATGACAGCATGAAAGAGCTAAATCTTCCCGCAGAATCTTCGATGGAAGATGTCGGTGTCTGGATAGAAAGCAACATGAAACCAACACCGCAGTGCATCAAGGCTGCAAAAACGTCATGGGAGCATTGCATGCAATCAGGATTGCGGATGTAACCCTTGACAAAACCTATTTGGGAGCATTAGTGGAACCCTTTTCGGCCTCATCTAGGATGAGACATACAAGCCTGGCGTCCATGGCTAATAAAAGAGAAATATGCCTCGAAAAAGTACAAAGAAGTGCAATAAAATTGGTAAAGGTTTTACAAAATCGATCCTACCTAGAAAGATTGAAGTAACTTTATATCTTCCCTGTGTGTTAAAGGCAGCAAAGAGGTGATCTTAACCTGGTATACAAAATAATACATGACCTTGAGCGGGAAATTAGCTTTGAGCTTCCGTGGCACCTTTTGCCAATATTCGTGGACACTCGATGAAGCTCTGTAAAAAAATATCCAGGCTGAACCTTCGCTCGGATTTTTTCACGTAGAGGGTAGTAGAGAAGTGCAATTATCTTCCTCAATCAGTTTGAAAGGCAACCCCCTTATAGCTATTAATGAAACGCTTGGAGGATTATATGCGTCCCCTGTTTTCCCTCGACAGGCTGGACCTGAGTTATATACCCCTTGGCACCAGACAGTTAGTTTGTATAACACAGTGCTACTTATGTAATATGAGTACTATTTTAATCGTAGCCAATTTACCCTCTGTGCGTAAAGCTGTATCAAACGAAGTAGCATGTATATTATAGGGTTTTCAAAGGCATCGTCTATTATGCTTACCAAATAAACTGAAAATAAACTGAACTGTCGATGATACTTACACTAACCTCGTCAAACACCTATAACCTCCATGTCAGCCGAAGGTTCTCGTAACTTTATTCTTTATAACTCTCTCCCAAACCCAACGAGCCTCTTTATTCATATTTCCGATGTTAAACAATAGCAAACGTTTCCCCATTTAAATCCTCCAATAACTGTAACTTCACATTCTCTACTCCGCCTTTGTCAGCTTTGCGAACAGAAACGTCAGCAAATATTCCCTAAATTATTATCTACTATAAGCTAATTATCTGTCTAATATTTTTGGCCGGATTTGAGGATCCCAGCAATTTTTAATATCTGATGTGATAAAATCCAGTCTCCAATTTTCAACTCCATAACTGATATGGTAAAGTTTTTAATTTTTTCAACATAGGGGATACCTTTATCCTCTATCCCTACTTTGAAGCTGTGTGCAAAAAGTCTAACCTGCTGCGAAATTTTCATTGTCTTTTAAACCAGGAGAGGAAATCGGTGGCAACGAAATTGAGGAAGAAAATAGAATATACGTAAACACAGCTTCCCCATGCGTAACAAAAATTAGGAAGATTACGGTGCGCCTACGAGGTTTGGCGTATCCGTTAAGCAATCTCGGATCCGGAAAAAGGACGATCGACAGGGAGCTCAGAAAAGAAAGAAACGTTTCAGAGCATCCGAAAAGACAGAGTAAACCCGAGTGTAATTGTCAGCGCTCGAAGTTAAGCATACTGCAAGCAAAAATCTTGCTGTCCAAGATCACAAACTACCAAGGAACCCAGTAAGCGCAAAACCTGTCGTTAACTGTGTTCAAACCAGCGTCCCGAAAGCAAGAGATGAGTAAAACCGTAATTCATATAGTATAATCTCTGAAAATAAAAAAAACGGGTTCTAGAGTGGATCGGGAGAAAAACCTTTAGTCCTCAAAGGCAGGTTTGAGTCTACTTCCTACACTCAAAGCTAAACACTTTCTGTTCTTTTCTTCCAGGTATTGCTTTCTTTGAAATAACCTGCTAATCGATATAAGATTATCAATTAATCTGTCAACTTTTAAGCGAAGACTGCACATTTATCTTAACATTTATTCAATTAAGCTTTTATTTTCCTCTACCTCCCCATGCTGCTTTGTTCATGACCAGAGGAAGGACCATCGGGAATTTAGAAAACCGTGTCCAAATTATGTCATCCATGCATCGTTTCACCACTAACTATGAGGTCTTCATAACCCATGCCTCCACAAAATGATCGCCAAACAATTATGTCATATTGCGCATTCGTTTTCAAGCACTTCCGTTTCGAATGCTGATAACCATCATCAGAATTATAACCTGAATACTGAGTTGTGCAGACCTCATATTCATCGTAGATTCTCATGCAAACTAGCACCCCTGAGCGCACTAAGTTGACTTCTTCTTACTCTATTGCCGAATCTCCCATTATCCTTTCGTACTCACTCAGAATTAACCTACCATGCTGCTTCATAGCCCCTCGGGGAGCAGTTTTGTTTCTCATGAACCTCTTTTTTTTAAAAGACGATCTTCGCAGTCGGTTTTCGTCCCCTCTTGATTTCGACCATCATTTTGAAATATTGACGACTTTAATGGTTCCCTTGGCCTTTGCAATTCTCCTCTTTCGTAACCCTTTGCAAATTTCTACAACCTCATCCGCAATTGCAGCTGCCACGCCTTAAGACGACGGTACTTGCGGCCCTATTCTTCTCCCCGGTGTCTACCCTTCACGGAATGTTGACGATCGTTTCGTGTTCCTCTATCAGTGGTCTGAGCAATCACTAATGAGAGTACCATGGTCAATTAATAAGCAATTCTACCATGACATTTACGATCTCTACGGTCCTTTTCTCGTTTGACTCAAGACATATGGATGATGCCTGCGAAGGTTTCCCCTGTCTAGCATACTTGGCGGTTACAATTATAGCTAGTCGATACGCATTATGCTCACACCTGCGGGGTGGTGAAAAGTAGCCTCTGTCGTCACTTGAATTCTCCCACGACGAGGAGCATTTTGAACCCTCATACGCTCTAAACAGCATGTCGTTCCTACCTCATGCGTATATTTTTCTCCCAGGAGCCACAGTTTTTTTCTACTTCAAAACCAACAAACCCCATTCAACATAAGCATTTTCCATAAAAATGCCCAGGGAAATTTTTGTTTCACTGTCTGCTCTTTTTATCTATTTTTTTTTGACCACACTGATTTGTATCATTTTACATCGCCAAGAAGCTGACTTACTATTCATAACTTTACTGTAAAGTTTTCACACAATTTTTATTTTTTCCAATAAAAGTGCCCTTCCGGGTACCCAAATAAAACATCTGTCCATCTATCTATACCAAAAACATCTCAAATCCCTGAAAAAGGAGACATGAAAGTCACATGTTCAGGTAATGCGAAGTGCGGTTACGACGAGGAAATACTGAATCAATTTCGACTGTCACAAATAAATTCAAAAAATTAGTGAACGTTTATTATGCGAGAGTCAAAATACCTTACAGTCTTATGAGCTCACATAAGAAAAACGTCTACAACAGCTTTCTCCGACAGTCAAGACCTAGGCACACATTTAAGTGAAAGTTCTTTTCCTATTTATAGCAGGCCTCCCTAACCACCAGATATATATACCAATCTAGATGTCTGCGGTCCCAAAGCATTTTTGATTAACGGGGAGTAACAACGTTATTATACATTTAAATCGACGCTGTGATAATGTCCAGCTTAAGACTAATAGTTTTCTTAGGAGCTAATAAAGATAGCAGGTCTCAGGATTAGCCGGAGGTCCTATGCGATAACATACGCAGGGGCGAAAATATCCCGACCCAGTTACTGCGCCGAGGTTCCACAATGGAGCACCGGTGACGAAAGCATTCATCCTCTCTAATTCGTCTCAGTCTGTTTCCATTCACGGACCAAGTTTTTTCAGCAAAAACCAAAACAACAAGCTTATCCATCGGTTGCGTTTACAGATAACCTCTACATTTCCCCTCAATTGATAAGGATATAATCACTCCGAATAAATCCCGCCATGTCCTCTAGTCAAGATCGGGTTTATTCATTCGTTTTCAGAGCAGTGGTCGACGAAATGGACAAGCTAGTAGCCATGAGAATTTATGTGACTATGGAAGCATGCGAACTATCGGATGAATGGAAAAGAGCTTATATCACCGGAGCTACCAAGAAATGGTTAGACTAGAATATACAAACTATCGTACTGAAAATATGACCTCCATTTTTTCCAGGTCATGGAAAGACTTGTTAAGAGAATCTTTAGGACCTATTTTGGATGAGGAAACTGGGAGTTGATAACTTGCATGGCTGAGGCAAATTTAACTCTTGTCTGACGAGTGCGTTTCATCAGTAGAAAAAATGGTCAAAGACCATGCATAAGCAGAGACAAAAACTGGGACTGCAACCTTGGCATTCATTCATAAAAGACCATACACTAAGGAAGGTTGATAGATTGCTGAATCTTCATCACATACGAAGGTTTAGGGAATGTGAAGTCCGAGGCAACATCCTAAAATGCGTTAAACATTCCAATCCATACAGGCCATTAGGACTCATAGATGATAATGCAGCCATTTTGTTTATAGCAAGTGCAAGTTCTGTCCTCCAGCGTTCATTATTATAAACACAGATTAAACACTGAGCATTGTTCAGTAGTTCAATATATTTAAGGGTAAAAGGAATTGCCTGCAAAGACCCTATTAAAAATGGTACCTACAATATTGCAGTTCAAATACATATAACTGTAAAGTCGTGAGTAACATATTCACGTAGGAAGAAAATGGTTTTGTAACAGTGGAATATAGGCCCGGTCGTCCTGAAGGACCGATGATTACCTATCTCAAATAATAGATATCACCGTTATCTTTATGTGTGAAAAGATTTGGTATGAGTTAGCAGTGCCTTCCTGTAAGAATGAATGGTATTTCAATCAAATATAAATTCAGTTTATGTTTGAATGTCTCTGTCATGTCAGCCCGTATAATATCCTCTAGGAGTCCGTTTCAGGCACCGAAAACTCGCTACGAAATCGAGAGGCAACGAACATCAAGAAAAGATAAGGTTCCTCGAAGTCTGAGAGTGATCCCATGCAGGTAACTTGTTGTGGCCAGTGAAAAAAGTCTTCGAAGTGTAGAGCACAGTCCTGATTCCTCACGAGCCGGTTTGCCTGTATGAGATCGCCTCAAATCAAAAGGGAAAAGTTCAAGAGCGTCAAGTCTGCATTTGTATGATAAAGACTTTAGACCCTTCACCACTTTTGTTACCCTCCTTTGAAAACCTTTCCAGCAGTTTGTAATATTTTTCCAGCCACGGTCGCCACGCCTGAACTCCATCTTCCAGGTGGGAATGAATAAAATTCCCATATATATTTCCAACTATTTCCTAATCGCTATCTACGAAAGTTCTTTTAATGGCAAACAGGACATTCGACGCCCTTTTGACTGCCCTGACACGTTGAGTGGAGGGCTTTAGGGAAGAAAAAATGTTGATTCCTAGGTCTTTTTGTTCAGATACATTTGACAGGCATCTTCCGTCAAGGAACTATTGATAGAAGTCGCCCATCACGCTCACCTTCTTCAGCTTGAGCCGCAGTGCAACACATTTCTTAAAGTTAAACTTCAGCTGCGCTTTACCGGACCACTCAGATATGCGATTGAGTATTTCTTGTAAAGTCGGTTCTTCAGTACTGCAACTGATTGGTTGGCAAATCTTGATGTCGTCTGCAAACATGACTCCCTTGCTGGCTAATCCATTCATACCATCAGTGATATCGATTAAGAAGATAAATGGCCGAAGATCGGAGCCCTGAGGTACACCACTCACAAGCGGCACGGAAATTGATTTCGCATTGCCAAGGCACACTAACTGTACATTGTACATTGTACTGTAAATTGTATATTTTGAAAGGTTACAGGCATTGCCCTAGATGCCCTATTAATTTGAAGTTATCATTGCATATTTACCGTCAATATAAAATTGTGGACATTCAAATGTTTTTGTGTCAAAGCATAACATAACTTCGAATGCGTTTTCATGGTTATAGGCGAAACATTGGGGAAGAAAATTAGAACCCAAAAGATGTCCAAAGGCTGGTTTTAAGTAATCATGTTGTTAGTCATCTTTTGTCAAATATTATGCCATCAAGCCTTCTTTTAAAATCAGAAATGCTGCCGGTGGTAACCGTCTCGCTTGGTAATGAGTTTCAAGGTCTTACCACTCGTTGGTTGAAAAGCAATTTCGGAGGTTCAATCACGTGCGTTCGCTATTTACCTTGTAGGGATGACCACACAGATGAGTTGTGCAGGCAAACTTGAAGAAATCCTCTGATCTCAGGTAGGAATCATGGCCCGGATCATCCAGAATGTCAAGAACAGGCTACACCGTAAACGCTTTGTACGAAAGAGGAAATAAGTCAAGCTTTTTTAATCTGTCTTGATACAGTAAAGCCTTAAGACTGCCGACCATCTTCGTTGCTCTCCGCTGCACCTGTTCGAGGAGGTCAACATCTTTCTTCATCCGCGGTATCCAGGCTGGTATTTCGTAATCTAAATGTTGTCTCACGAAGACGTCAAAGGATTTCTGAAGTGATCAGCGTGGAATATTTTAAACTCACGTCTGATCCGATAAATTGTACATGTTGCCTTCTGGACTGCTTTTTAACAGTGTTCTGAAAGCATAAAATTCGCAGTTGTCCACTTGCCCAGATCTTTGCGTGTTTCTGCCTAATTTAATGCAGTACCCTTAATAAATTACTGGTCTTTCAGAAATACTTTTTGACCAGCGCTTATATGTAGGACCACACATTTGGATACATTAAACTCAAGAAGCCACCTGGCTGACCAGGCACTTAGTTTGTGGATATTCGATTGTAAACCTTTTGTGTCGTCAGCGCAGCTGACTTCATTCCATATTTTTATGTCATCTGCAAACATGACAGCTTCCCAATATAGGTCATTGAGACAGTCTTTCGCGTAGATTAGGATGAGCATTGGGCCCAAAACAGAACCCTTCGGAACACCACTTTCTACTTTTGACCATTCTGATCTATAATTGCAAACAACAACTCTCTGTAATATTAAAGACAAGAAAGTCTTGATCAAATTGAAAAGTTTTTTCTCGA
Organism: Schistocephalus solidus; assembly: GCA_017591395.1. NCBI lineage: Eukaryota > Metazoa > Platyhelminthes > Cestoda > Diphyllobothriidea > Diphyllobothriidae > Schistocephalus > Schistocephalus solidus. The sequence continues at coordinate 27,692 of WEDG01009312.1, read as the reverse complement.
ATTCCTTCATCCGAAATCTTCTGTAAAAGAAGCCTGTGTGGTTCGCTATCAAAGGCCTTCTTGGCGGCAAAAAATATGACATCTACTGGATAACCCTTATCTATGGTCGTCGTCCATTTCTCGTGCGACTGAAGGGCACTCTTGAGACACGAACGTCCTTGACGGAAGCCGTGGCGGAAATCGCATCAGATTTGGTTGTTTTCCAGATAGCGCATTAAATGCCTCTTTATAATACGCTCCATTGTTTTACACGCTATGCATGTTAAACAGACAGGGCGGAAATTTTCACAGCCCAGTCGTGAACCTCCGTTATAGATCAGGGCGATGAATGCACACGTCCATTCTTTTGAGAGTTTGCTTTCTTCAAATGATTTTTGGAATATGATGAACAGTGATTCACACAGTTTGTCAGCAAGTTTTCTAAGTGCTTATGCAGGAATTCTATCCAGCCCAGGCGACTTGGCAGGCTTTATACGGTGAAACGTCTGGTCAAAATCCTATAGTATGGATGAGGAGGAGGTGGAGGAGGGGGGAAGGGTAAGGAGGGGTAAAAATTGGTTGACGAACGATTGGAATAGCAGCCAAATAATTAGGCTCTCGGGTGAAGACGTTCGGAAAGAATTTGGAAAGAAAGGATGCTTTAGCCTGGTCATCAGTCTCCAGTTTTCTGTCTGCAGACCTAAAGGCAGTTATCATTTCCTGAGTTCTCTTTGTACTCCGTATGTAGCCATATAGCATTTTGGGGTGTTCCAACGATTTTTGTAGTATGTTCAGTTTGAACTTCCTTCGCAGCTTAGTAGCCTCGCTTTTAAAAACTTTGCATTTCTGCTTATATTCCCGTAAGTGAGCATCGGAGCCGGTTTGTCTGTAATGCCTCCAGAAGCGATTTATTTTTTTGAAAGGGGCCTGTAAGTTTGAGTTTATCCACTTTGAGCGGTTTTTGGTGGTCCTTTTTCTGAGAGGACAGTTGAGGTAAACAATCCTTTTCAATAACGAGCTGAAAGTCGTCCAATCGTTATTCGTTCCACCATGTTGTTCTGTTTCCCAGGATGCCAGTGACATTTGTCTTCTCATAAGTGAGAAGTCCCCCTTCCAAATGTTTTTTTCTCAACTATCGGGCAAATTTGGTTTGGAAAACAGTGAGTACGCGAAGTACAGCGTAATGTGATCGCTTGACCCGAATGGCGGTGAATCATGTAGGTCTAGCACATTCTTCTCATCTCAGGTAAACTCATGTTAAGAAGACAGTTTGACTGTTGTCCTTCTCTGGTCCGTGTTCTGAAAGAGAATTTTCGCTGTTGCCCATTGTTGTAGTGGTTGAAGTTATCTGGCATTCCCTGCGTAGTCTTTTTTTCGAGTCAATACCAGGAGCGTTAGAATCCCCAACAATGCGGACATATTTCTTCTCGTTTTCATTATAGAGTTCCGTTCCGTTCTGAGAATGAGATCCTGATCGGAAGTCTGATAAGGCGAACAGGACACAACCAATATCGTCAGTGGTCTGGACTACTTAGCAGATATAATAATGCTTAAGAATTCCACACTGTTTAAGGGAAAATGTATGTCAGCCATTGCAGTCAGCTTGCGAATGACATAAACTATGACTCCTCCGCCTCGACTTCGTCTATCTCTCCTGAAGTGCTGATATCCTCTTTGTGATATTTCGTAATCAGTTATGTCTACAGTAAACCACATTTCAGTGAAAGCCATAATGTCTGGTTTTATTTCGTCCACTACGTTTCTAAGTTTGGAAAGCTTGTTGAACAGGCTTTGTACATTTGCGGAGAGAACTTTCGATGATCGATTCACCCGGGAGATCCAGCCCTCATTGTTACAGGTTTTGGCCACAGGATCGTTACCTTGATCTGGACTATTTGACCGTCTTTGATTTTCAGCCGTTTCTCCCCTCTGCCAATTCTCTCCTTATTTCCCTCATTTTCAGCCGCTCCGGCTAAAAAAAACACTTAATTGTGCGATCTCCTTGAGTTCGTTCTACCTTCTAACAGAAGTACTGCTTGCTCTCTGTTTTCTCACATTTTTTAGAGGCCTTGGGGGTGTTCTCATGTCACGGCTGGGGTCTGATTTGCCTGGTCGGAAAGCTTTCTGTACGGTGAACATTTTCCCGTTCTTCAGGACTGCACTGGCATATTCATGAAAAAGATATAGATCGTGCGTCACTAGTTCCTTCTGAATGCATGACGTGGATTCTGGGAAATCCCGTATTACAATATTTCACTTGTGATTTATGGGCGAGGTTCTAATTTCCCCACCTACGATAGGGTGGGAAACCACAGAGGTGGCGTTGTTCATGGATGCTAGCACTTCCATGAGAGTGATTTTCGTCCAACACAGAGTTTCTGGGACTAACATTTTTGTAGGACATACTACCTTTGTCTTCCAAAACGTGTTTGTTCATTTTCTGGGATCCCTGTCGGTTGCCCTCTTTCCATACTAGAGACTGTTTAACGGTTATACCAAGCGCTGTATACGCAGCGTCATCTTCCTTATTGGATGTGATGGCTGAAGAAGCTGTGCATATGTATGTACGTTTGTTTCCTTCCTGTTCCATCGTTAAGGACTGCTTCTCTTCCGGTTAAACGCGAGGAAGTTTCTTAAACTTCTCTATCTATATCTTCAGCCCCTGCATATCGTTTTCAATCTCTGAAATTTTTGAAGAAGTTTAAAGCATATCGCACACGCTTTGTCCTCGTAATTGACATCCAACAAACTTACTTAACTGTTTGCCCGTTTAGTGGGAGGCGACTTTCAGTAAAAATGTCCGGAAATGAAGCTACTTATGTTATGACTAGTGTTTATTCCATCCTTTAAATCAGCAAGATTGTCATTGGACGATAGCTCAGGGCTATCACCATCGTTTCCTTCACAATGGTGCCCTGATTCGATCCTTTGCAGTGCCACGTATTTTGCATGATTCCCGACGGGTATATTTTACTTCCATGATAGATCGCAAAAATTATAAAGGGTGTTAAAAATATGGGACAAATGTTTAGTGGGAGCTGCTTTATGAATAAAATATCGAAACGACTCAGCCCTTTGTAGACTGGAAGATCTCGTAGAGCTGCTGGCGAGAAGTGCACAGTAGGAGTAAATCGGTCATTTCTGCTGCTGTCCTGCAGTAGTCTTATGAGGATGAAGAGTATGTCGAATAGAATCCAAAGCTTAATAAATAAAGTCCGCAAGAATATCTTGTAGACTGAAAGCTCGAAACTAGAAAAGTACTCCATTTAAAAGCAATTGATATTGCCTGGATATACTGAAATCTCGAGATGTCGAGAAATGGCATTGTGCGTGCTCATTGGTCAATCGATTTTCAGCCTCTGAGCTCTGCTTTGTTGGTGGACTGATAATGTGGCTTGAGCGAGCGCGGGAAGAGTGCCGGGACAATTTCTCTGCCGTGGCGTGCGAGCGCGTGACTATACTTCTGTCTGCTCATGTGACCCACCCATTTGTGCATTTAAATTCCTTTTTCAGTTTACTATATCGATTGATTTTTTTATATTAACCTTGTCTACTTTTCAGGCAGGCCTGTAAGAGGACAATAAGAAGGCATATTGCCCGCAATGTGGCAGAAATATGCCACGAAGTTACTGAGGATGCAAGAGCGTAAAAATCTGATGAGAAAAACACTTCTGTGACGTCAAACGATCGAACTTGGTTGGACGTGCCCCTGGATGCACATGCTTCATCCGTGTGGTCAACTGACAGCGAGAGATATAGTAATTCATCCTCAGAGGATGAAGAAAGCAGCACAGGGAGTTCAATGCTCTCGCAGACCTCAATTTGGCATAGGGTTAGGGAATGGGTTATTGAATGAAATATTGCCAATAGCCACCTACCTAGCGTTCTGAAAATTTTCAAATCACTTGGCCCTGACATGCCTAAGGGCCCCGTACACTGCTTAGGGCATCATACAGCTTCAGAATAGAAAAAATGGGTAGTGGAAGGTATGTTCACATAGGATTGGGGAGTCAAATTAAGCAACTACTTGATAAGATATGGATTGTAACAGGTGAGAATGAGATTGTATTTAATATAGCTATCGATGGCTTACCCATTTTTAGAAAGACCAAACTTGAATTTTTGCAAATTTTAGCACTGATTGTCCGTCCTTTCATAAGTACCGTATTTCCGGTGGCTATTTATTGTGGTAAAGGTAAACCACAAGATGTTCATGCTTTGGTAAGGAAACTGTTGCTGAACCGAACTTGCTGCAGTTCACAGGAATTAGGTTCGATTACTTAGATCAGTCAGCAACTGTACATGTGGCAGTAATTATATGTGACGCACCGGCTAGGAATTTCGTTAAGCAGATAAAGAATGTCAACGCATATCACAGTTGTGAACGGTGCGACGTACTTGGGGTATTTATCGACAAAGTTGTTTATGTGGGTGACGGCCATAGGGAAAAAGAAAAGGACGATGACTTCAACCTGCCCGTGGACGGCGAACACAGGACAGGAGTTTTACCATACGCTGCCTGTAATTAAGGTCTCATATCTAATTTTCCCTTAGATCCACTTTACCTAGTATACCTAGGGGAAGTGAAGAAGCTGATTGGTATGTGGGTTATGAATCGTAGGTCTAAGGCGAGCGGTTCAGTGTACCCTCCTGTGCTGTCCACCTCTGCAGTAGACAAAGCGAGTCATCACCTTCTGTCGCTAAATGAATACCTACCAGCTGAATTTTCACAGCGTGGCAGGATCTTACAAGAATAGGATTCCTGGAAGGACGCTAAATTTTGCCAGTTTTTCCTCTACTTAGGAATAGTTATTCTAAAGGATACATTACCAAACAGGCACTGGAAATTTTTTATTGTTGTTTGCTGCTGTGCGATATAAAGCTTGTCCACAGCTTTGTGTAGGTAACATCGGTTATGCTAAAGAATAACTCAGACTTTTCACGCATAAATTCCAAATATTGATATGGTAAAGAGCAGATGGTGTATAATGTGCACAGCATAACGCACATTGCCGACGATGTGCAGCGCCACGAGCCTCTAGACTTATTCTCGTCTTTCCCCAATTGGAGGTCGAAAATTTCAATCTGTGATTGGCCTATCAAGAAGTTTTCTATCCAATTGAGTAAATTACCCCTTATTTTGGTTTCTATGATCTTTTAGAGTAACCTGCGATGAGGAACACTATCAAGGATTTTTAAAAAGTCGATGTAGATGAGATCAACGCTGGTGTCCTCATCTAATGTCCTGGACCACTGTCCCATTGAATAGAGCATATTGGTCAAACAGGAGTGATTTCATAGAAATCCGTGTTGGCACTGAGAAGGAAGTTTTTTCTTTGCAAAACGTCATGCTGTCCTTTTTGATAATCCTTTCCATAACTTTGCAACAAATGCATGTGAGGCACACCAGTTGATAGTTTTGAGCGCTGATTTTGGATCCGCCCTTGTGAAAAGGATAAACATTTGCTGATTTCCAATCAGAGGAGAGGATGCCTCGATCGAAAGATGACTGGAAAACACAAGAAAGTGGTTTAGGGAGTTCGCTAGCAAGCCCTTTAAGTACTTTTGCTGCTATTTGATCAGGATCAGGTGACTTGGTGTCGTTAAGTGCAAGAAATTCCTTCTTCAAATCTTCTGTGAATTCAAGGTCCTCAATGACTGCGTTGTTACTACCTGTACTGAAGTCTGTTTTGATAAACTCCGCTTCATCTGTCAAAAACAGATGCGAAAAACCGGCTAAGGTGTTCTGCCTTAACTTGATTTTCATTTATGTCTTCATTGTTTTCACCTTCCAACACTGCCACCGCCTCCTTCTTCTTCAACCGAATATTGATGTGGCTTAAAAGTTCTTTTTGTTTATCGACGACCCGTTCTATAATTTCAGCCTCATACTCCTTCCGTGATCTGCGGATAATTTACCTTATTGCGTTCCGCTTTAGGCGAAATTCTTCGTAATGCATGAGTTGGGTTATTTCTACATACCTTCTCCAGAGTTTATTCTTTCGGTTTAGTTGTCTTTTCAAAGCTCGCGTTAACCAATCAGGGCAGTTTACCTTTTGCACTTTTTTTAACAGGGCCACTGTGGTGAATAGCGTCGTTTATAACGCTCATGAGAGTTGTCCAATCGATATCCGGATTTCCGTTTAAAATGATTTGCCAAATTAGTGCCGATAAGTCATCCCTCATCGCATAGAAATTCGCGCGCCAGTAATTTAACCGAACATCAGTTGTCTCCGTTTGCTGGGTATGCAAACAGTATTCCCACAACAGCATGATATTGTCATCTCTACCCAGCGGCGCGAGTGACCCAAAAATCATCCACATCAGTTGGGTCCTTTGAAAGAACGAGATCTAGGAAATTCACCATTTGAGCCTCTTAAACTCTCATTGGAAGTCTAATATTCAGTACGAGAAATAGATTAATCGTAAGCTTTAACAGACTGGAGTTAAAGGAATACCGCGAACCGTTTACGGATAACGTGTTCCAGTCAATCAATGGTGCATTAAAATCTCCGGCGATGACTGTTTCTTGAGTCTGAGCTGCACCTGCAATTATTTCGAACATAATCTCATCAATTTCTGGAGTTTGATTTGGCTGTCTGTATATTTTGAAGAAATTCAGATTTTGTTCTCCGCGCCTCTTTAGTTTTAACCAAAATACTTCGCAGTTACAAGGGCAAGCAATTCTGCGTTCAGATAGTATGATTGCTCTTTTGACGTAGATTGCTATTCCCCACCGTTTATATGCAGTCTGTCTCGACGGAAGAGCTGATATCCATCGATGGCAATTTCGCTATCTAATATTTCCAACTGCATCCATGGTTCTCTAACGGAAATGACATCTGGATACACATAAGCCATTCATAATTTCAGTACATCTAGTTTCTGGAACAAACTCTGTGGGTTTGTATAAAGAAAGCGGAGCTTCATCTGGAAAGATTTTTGGACAATATTTTGACCGGGATTATTATAATGGTCGTTTGTCTTATGTCATCCACTTTCTGAGTAAGAGGCTACTGCTTTTCGATCAAACTGGAGGTCAATATGTTTATTAACATTTGGTGCACTGAGTGGTATTTTATTGTGATCTGGCTGAGCTCCATACCTAGTGTTATGGGCTTTCTCCCGAGAAATGACCTTTGGGGGTGTAAAATTTCTCCATTCCATATTTTGAGATTTCTTTTGACCAATCTGGATATCTTGAGGAGTTTTATTTTGAGCCCTCTTCATTTCTACCTCGTTGCAGGTGAAAAATCCGGCTAAAAAACCGTTGGGTGAGAGCTTCGAAACAGAGGCTTCTAACGCATTCGGAAGGACAAGCTTCAGTGGTCTTGGTTGACTGGACTCATCATTTGAGTCTCTTAAATGACCCATTCGGAAGGCTTTTCGAACGGTGACCCTCTCATTCTCCTCTATGGGACATTCTAGATAGCTCTGGAATAGCTCCATGTCATCGTGTATTCCTGCTTTTGGGTAGCCAGATGTAGATTCAGGTATGCCCTTGATAACTATAACTTTACTACGATCCAATCGAGGCCTCTATGGTTGTTTCTTATTTTCAGGGATTAGATTATGATCACTTCGATTGTAGTCATCTTCTTCGTTCAGGGGGTTGGTTGGGACACTGCTAACGCTTTGTTATCTCTTTAATGCGGCTTCTTGGTAAGTTGCAATTTTATCCGACGCAGTTTTCGCTTGCAGAAGGCTTAAACTCGGCCTGTGCATATTAACATTCTGGCTTAGTTTGGATTTCTCGGATGTACTGCTATGCTTCTTTTATTTCCGAGGCTCCTGCCGGTCGTCTTTTTGCCGTACCGAACATTCGTTGTCGATTACGCCGGGCCCGTAAGCATACAGTTTTCTTTTTCAATAGTTGTAATGACTGCGGAAGCTGTGTTTGCATAGGTGCATTTTTCTTGCTAAGTTTCCGTCATTGCCAATTTGTTCCTTTCGGGTAAAAGTCGAGGATGTTTCTTCAAATCTTCTTCCTCCATTTTTAGGCCCTTGCTATCCCTTTTAATTTCCAAAAAGATTTTGCAGGAGTGTGGAGCATGTCATACACGCTTCGTCCCCGTAGTTGACATCCCGCAAACTTAATAAACTCTTGGCCCGTGTGCCGGGAGACAAGTTTAAAAAAAGAGCGTGCAGAGTTGCGGTCGTTCATGCTACGACTCATGCTTCTTCTATCATATAAATTCAAATCAGCCAACTGGGCATGCGACAGCGGCTTAGTGGTAGCAATGAGGCTTACCGCACACTTGTGCTCTTGTTCAACTCCCACTATTGCCATGCATTTTGCACTTTGCCTAGCACGACAGATCACAAAACTAGAAACGTTCTTAAAGTTATGTTATGAAGTTTTTAGACAAATCAATTGTATGAATAAAGTAATGAAGCAACTCAGCCTTTCGTAGATTTGAAGATCTCGTAGAGTGGTTTAGAAGTAGTGGTCGGTCAGATATCGGTCGTTTCGGTCTGTCTATTCATTTTTTGATTAATCCGCGAATGTTTTTTTAATATTTGTGAAATTTTTCTAGCAGAAACCAGAGTGCTCTTCAATAAAAAAGATATAATTATTACTTATTGCGGCAATGGCGACAATGATAACCTTAATTGTTAAATCATTGCGTTATGCTGACAGCGCAGAAATCCAGCAATGAATAAGATTAACTCACGGTGCAAACACGCCATGATAAAAGGTCGACAACCTTACTATGCGAATAACCAACAGGCAAAGGAAGAAGACCAATTCACCGGGAGAGGTTAATAAGGTATCCAAGGTTTCGATTAATTTTTTCGTCCACCCATCTTCAGAGACTGCTGAGTCATACTCACCACTCTCAGTATATGCCGGTCTTTGCCTTCTGTCTATTTGATCGCTTGTCTAGCTGGGTCTGACCTGCACCTCAAAGTAGCTTGTGCCACCACCACCCCCGTAGACCAGCTGTGTGTTTGCGCTAGCCAGCCTCACAATATAGCTTGTTTTCACACACCTTCATCTGCCACGGAAATAATTGGTGATCAATATTGTTCTACACCATGACTGTCTCGTGTCCAGAAGGTTCGTAAAGCCAGAAAACGTGGGCCGAGGCAAGGATCACACGTCAAGACAGAAAAAAGAAACTTGCATGTCATCTGCTCACTCTGTCAACCATAATATAAATTTCCTTGCCCCTTCTGTGCTCATGAACACACTTGACAGGAGACTGTAACGGCTTAGAACAATTGGGACCACCGATCATCTCCGCGGTCGCAGAGGGCGGCTGAGAAACAAACTGCAGTGAAAAGGCAGCCAATGCAAACGCAAAACTGGTCAAAGGTGGCGGTGGTAAAAGCTACAGTGAGGTGCAGGTCCGGCGCAGCCAGACACGTGGTCTTACAGACAAAAAGCAAAGAATGAAATAGAATGAGGGCAGTCAATATGAATCTCTAGTCTCTGAAGCTGGGTAGACGTAAGAATTATCTGAAAGGTCAGACACCTAATAAACCTCTCCTGGCAAAGGTCTCTTCTTTCTTTGACAAACGCCCTGGTTATCGCATTTTCAGTAATATTAATAGCCATGGTATTTCAGTCATTTTGTGAAGTAAAATATGTATTTTTAGGCTCATGAGTTGATAGAAGGTGGTTTCTTAAACAGCCCTAGGCCGTTAAAGTAATACTATTAAAAAACAAATACTATGACCTCGATGACATAAAAAATTCGTAAGCTCGTATTTATATCAAAATATGCACTTCATAAGACGTGCGTGCTTCCAGTTCATTTTCAATCAAGGGGAGATCTGTTAGTGTGTTCACCTGTAGCGGTCGAGTACTTTGAGGACAGCATGCACCGAGTAACATGAAGCACTGGGAATAAATCCTGGCTAAGTTCGAGCTTAATGGAATTTTCAAACAAGTTAAAAGTCATCCATACAATAAAACAGAATACTTATACGAAAGGGTATAAGTTCATAATACGAATAGAAGCAGATTGAATATTTATAACGAAGGTTAATTATACAAGTAGGATGAGTTACAACAAGAGGTCAACCGCTCTGGATGGAGACAACGCTGACGTCTGTTGCAAGATGACGGACAGTGCAGGGAAGGGCCTTGGAAGGTATCGAGTAGAGAGAGAGGAAAGAGTTGCGATGAGTTGCGGGAGTGGGTCGGCGGTAGAGAAGGATGGGCACGACTGGCTTCACTGATACGCAGTTATGCCAATACCATCGAAGATAAACGCGTTAACGTGCCACTTCATTCATAAACTCTATGCAAATTATTACAGTCAGGTCACTTTACTGCATAGAGCACTTTTCGGATGTACTGGATGAAGAAAAATAGCAATCCCAATAAATAGGTGTGATAATGTGTGACAACACTAGTGAATAGTATCAGTTGTTTGCCATATACAGATAGCCCACTCAAAAAAATGAGTTGTTATCCTTTTTCTACCCTTTTTCCTGCAAGTTATGTCCACGGTTAAAACAGACCATGCAAGTCTCAAAAGCCTTTATCAGGAGTTGTAGACTTAATTTGCGTAAGAAATGATGACACGTTTACGATTTTTTCGTAGAAAACTGACTAAATATTTGTTGCTCACCTTTCATCTTCTAAGAAAATTGCTATGATTGCTTGTTTAGTTGCTCTAAAATGAGGGGTATCAGTGAAAATATATTGCGCTCCTTTTTTTAAAAAATACACTTGTTGGTAGGACTGCTTAGACGAGTGCGAGAACTCAATCTCGAAGATAATGACACGATCGCTGGAACAATCTGCTACTATGGAAATCTTGCTTCCTTCTTTGTGGCATGCGCTAGTCTAGATTTTTACGATTATTATCTGTGTTTTATACATCGCCATGTAAAATGCAACAGACTCAATTTGAGTTGGTTGCATTTAAAAAACGCCGTTCTAGGATCTTCATTTCACGATCGAGGAATCTTAACTTTGTCGGCTTTCAGATCCAGCTGGACGAATTGAACTATGCCATAGGGCCGCACATACGCAGTCGCTGCTTGCACTATTTTTGTTACTCCATGCTGCTGTTCCACATCCATTCGAGGGCCCGCTCAATAGTCTTATCAGATGCTAAAATCTGGTATTAGCCACAGTCAGTCTATTATACTAGACTGACTGTGTTGAAGATACATCTTCAACGAAACATCAGAGGCGAAATTTGTGGGTGATTTTGTCAGTCTATATTTGTATGCCCTTTCTAGAGGGTAAGAATTTTCATTGCTAAAGGATGCCACCCAAATCCATACATCCGACCCATTGATGAGTCAACGACATATAAGTAAGCGTTGACACATATGACCGAATCATAATCCGTTAAGTTGATCACTATGAAAGATCGCCCGAATATGTTAAGGCGTGGTCCCCGATTCTGACCGGTATCAGGCAGAGCCTTGATTAATGTCCAACAGTATTCGCCATGAATTGATACGGCTACGGCTTGCGTTTTATACCACTTATTGGTCCTTCAACTGCCCGCTGCCTCTGAAAGAACCGGTAGCCCATAACTGGGTTAGCATGCAGATCCGTCTTCATAAATTCTTATACTCCAGGCAACAAAAGAAGCGGGATGTCATCGAGGAAGATCTTCATAGAAAGAGAGAAAATTCCTCAAATTAAATCATGCCCTCCATGGTTTCGCCCTTAATTTAAAATTTAATCTCACCTATTGATACTTCTACGTTGCTGATTTGCCTTTTTATATCCAAAAGTACCTTGAATTAATGCATTTCATGCCTCCTTAACTACAACACGCACTATAAAGCTGCTTTCAACTTGACGATCCAAGCGAATCACCATTCTTAAGGAACGAATTTACTATGAACTCAGCGTTCTTACTGAACAATAAAAATTAATTTTGTTACTGGAAATAAACTAGTACATTCAACATTACAGCTGACTTCATACTCCATTGTACCAATGTAGACCATCTCTTGAAAGTTATGCTTATTTTATTAGGTACGAGCGATTTTCCTCCTTAAGTAGAGCGGTTTTGTTCGAAAAATAATGACAGCTCGTTTAGGCTTTTTCTAGATCTCCAGGTTAATCCACATTCACCGACATTTTTGAGTGTATTGGAACGCAGCTTCAATGGTCTAACCACTTGATATAAAGAGCGCATCTGCTGTCTCTCGCTCAATCACCCTCTATGCATGTGGTCCTTATATTTTCCTTTGCTGATTCGATACTAAAGGACTTATCTCAGCTTGGCTAACACTTTAAAATAAAGCGTTTTTTGGCAGGTTGAAACTCCTAGAGAGCGATGCCGTTTTATTAGATTAAAACGTTCTTCTTAATAAATCACCAGTTTGGCATCACTGATGTTAGTCAATAAAACTATTTTTCTTTGCAGTTACAATGTCTTCAGGTTTGCGGGTTTTGGTCGGATGCAAGCGCGTGATCGACTATGCAATCAAAATTCGCGTCCGACCTGATAAACTAGGAGTAGTTACTGAAGGTGTCAAGCATTCTCTCAATCCCTTCGACGAAATCGCTGTAGAGGAAGCTGTTCGCCTTAAAGAGGCTAAGAAAGTCGCCGATGTCACTGCCGTCTCCTGTGGCACCGACAAGGCTTCAGAAACTTTGCGGACGGCCCTTGCGATGGGCGCGGATCGTGCTATCCACGTAAAAATCACAAATGACTCCATAATGGAGAGATTGCAGCCCATTAATATCTCTGAAATACTTCAAAAATTGATCGAGAATGAAAAGGTAAGAACTGTGGGATTTTCAACCTATTTGAGTAAGTGTTATTACTGATCAAACATGATACTTTTTGTTGTTGAGATTTACTTCATTGGGCGCACTTGCGCAAGAAAATACATTGAGCTAAGGAGGAAAAGATATGATTGACCTCTCGTTTGCTTTTATAGCCATAGTTTATCATATTTACTAGTTTAAACAGATGAACCTGATATCCGAGGAGGTAGTCACTTGGAAATATAGTTTTCCAGGACCCAATTTGCGAGGTCACGCTTTATCTGCGGCTATCGGCGACGTTTGTGCTGTTGAATACGATAACCATAAATATTTCCGGTTTGGTCTTATATCCGGACGGTGATGACAAGTAGAGCGAAGCAACTGCTGTACCTTTTGCGGACCCCGTCAATGCACAATTTGCACTAACCGCTCATAACAGGACCATTTTGTGACGGAGTGGTCGTAGATCTAAAGACATGATCACAGTGATTGCAGCCCTATAAGCTGTTGCGTATGCTCGGTCAGTAGCCATATCTGTGGGCAAACTCTGCATCGCAAATGACGAAGGCCGGAGCTATGCCTCGGCTTTTGGGTGGCCATGTTAGTTTGCTACTGAGTATGTTTTACTTCTCAGACCTGTTTGAACTGATTAAGAGATATGGATAGCCGAAGTCAGCATACAATCCATGGAATCCTTTAGAGCCTCTTTTTACTTGACTCAACCAAGATTTCACTTTGTTTTGCTTTCTTTGCAGTTCGATCTCGTTATTCTAGGAAAGCAAGCAATTGATGACGACTGTGGTCAAACAGGACAAATGCTGGCGGCTCGTCTTGGCTGGCCACAGGCGACCTTCATCTCTAAGGTATTCCATTTTATATCCATGTCTTCGAATACGGATGTGAATAAAATGGAGGCTCAACTTACCATTTCGCATAGTAGCTGATTCAGTAAGGTCATCTATTTCTCCATCACATTACACAGTTTTAAGTGTTCCATCGTTTAGATTTCGCGCATTTTCACCAATTATTTGCCTAAGTTTTACTTTAGTGGCCAAAAATGGCTTTAGGAAATTAAAAATGTGTCATTTTCTTTTCACTAGATTGCATTTGCAAGTAAGGAAAGGAACTTCTTAAAGGGCGGCCGCAAATTTAGCGTTTTTTATTTGCAGGATTTTTTGAAGAGCTACTTTTAGTCACAGAACGCACTGGTTTCTAATGCTTGAAAGATAATTTCGACTTGAAATACAATGGTCTATAACATATTGCTTACCGGAATTTGGTCAGTCCTTGGGTTCTCTTATGATGCCGTGCATGGGACTTTGGATTGCTTCGCGATCTCAGCACTTATTTCCGCTTAAATAGATTGAGCAGCGTATACACCATTTGATATACTGCAGCCTTGTGGATAGAAACGAAGAGGCGAGTTGCAGAAGGCAGTCGATAAGAAAGAAGCGCAACCTCTGTAACAAGAGCTTTGCTTGCTCTTTTTGTGATCATGTCTGTGATTATGGATATGAATGTCCATACGAGACGTCAGAAAATGCTTCTATAAGGTAGCATGTAGATACGCGTTATTCTCTGGTTGGTTTTTCTGATGACGGACGACCTTTAGATAGCTAATCCACAGGAATTGGTTGCTGCTTCATTTGGTTTTGTGTTTTATATTTGGGGCTGATGCAGTTGTTGTGAGTCCGTTTGGATATCGCGTTTACACCACTCCGCTTTTGTATCATGGATCAGCTGCTGTGAGGACAAGGATTTATGCAGTTTATCTGACTACCTTCTCGAGTTCATCGTTATTTGGCCTTAAAAGCACACCAAGAGAAGGCAACTGTTGCTGGGTTCATTTCTACATTGAAGATGGCCTATTACGCCCTTTAAGGTACTCACAGTACTGAAATGCTACAGCACGCTCCTGCTAGCACTGATACACGTCGTGGAGGAAGCAGTGTTAAAAAAGTAATTTAAACTTGGCTGAAGGCAGTTATGGCTGACGTCCGTGGCATCAGTTCCGCTGCTACGTGTCAGTTCCTGTGCTCCTAATCTTTATTACACTGAGGAAAGCTGGAAAGCGCCTTTACGGACTTTCATTGCTCTGTATCAGATGGGTAACACAGCAGCCTAAGTGGCTTCATACTTGATGCCTAAACAACAAAAGATGATTATCATGAGCTCCGCAGTCAGGAAACTCTGACCAAGCACGTTAAACAATGATGATATTGGACTAGTAGACAGCTTTTGCTACGTTGGGTTAAACCTTTTGTTTGAAAAGTAAGGCAGTGATGAAATCGACCACCGTCCTCACCTTGCGCGCGCGTCCTTGGACTCCGCCGAAATCATTTCATGGGTGACTGAAAATGGAAGAAGCGGTAACTCAGCTGGAAAAATCCGCACACCTTTAGTGATATCTTGAACTTTTAATTTTTATCAAGGAATGCTGTCATTTTTACATCTAAGTAATCCGCAGGTTAGAATCTCGGGAACCATCTCACCGGACATTAACAAGATGTCCGCTAACATGAGTTCTTAGTCATCAGTTGAAAGGGTCGATCATTTTATTGAGTCAATGTCTCCACCAGACCATTGGACGGTTCTCGAGGTTTGTCAGTTCACTGCTGACCTCCACTTTGACCCCTATGCGCGCAACCTTCGGTCGTCGCAACGCCGTCCCCACCTTCGAGCAATGACCTTAGCCTCCCTCCCCTTCCATCGTACGAAAGCCCCGCTTTTCGTATTCTAACACCGGCGGCCTGTCGTTGCTATCATCTCAAGACCTGAGAGTTAAATACCGAAATTCCACGAAACATTTTTAAGGCCTACCAGGGTGCACTTACAGTCGCCCGTTTAATGCTTTTTGGCTCGCAAGACGCAGTCTTCTCGTGACTAAAGCGCAGCTAAACTCGTTCGGATTTGGTCGCATGATCCATTAATAGACGCTTATCCAGCGCTCGCGTGCACCAGGTTAGTGTCAAAGGTCACTAGTGGCCTCCAGCCGTAGCGCTAACCTCCGAAAACCACGCATATTAGCGCATGCACAAGATGACGTGGTAGGCGCATCGGGCCCCTGATGGCAGCAGGGGCTATTAGAAACTTGAGCGCTTTTATCTCTCACGGCATTTGTGGGATGATTAGGGGTCCTAGGTGTATTTGCTGCCTTAATCTGCTGGTCTAGGGGGTTGCCCGCTAGAACATGGGCCGCCAAATAGCTGTTCTGTCAAAACAAATGACAATTGAAGCATCCTGGGCGGGCAGTTTGTCATTCGGACTATTGTTCTGCATCCCGAGTCCTTAAGGTCAGATTATTATCTGCTTTTCCTGACCATCGAATTCTTTCTCAGCTATAATATATGCTTTCATCGATAGTTGCCATCCTCCCCATCCATCACCAATCCCCGGCCTGGCGCATTTCCGGCGGTGTCTTCAGAATTGAGTACCAGTCCTGCGCGTTAATCACTCGGTCTCCAGCTTTTAGGGACAGCCACCGCAGGGCTTGCATTAGGTTAATAGGGAAAATCTAATTTTTTCCGGGGTGCCTTTTTAAACCTGGGGTATGAATTGTACTGCTGTGCGAAGTAGAACGTCCGTATTTCACCGTTTTTGGTATATTGCGTCCTCGGGAAGCACGACTTATAATGCCCCTAAACAGGACATGAGAGCAGGAATCGGCCGCAATACAGGCGTCTTTACGCCGAATTCCCGAGAAATCATGGTTAGGTTTATGGTTGGGTGAAGGTTTGGGGGTTCGGTTGTCTTGTATGGCCGCCTAAACAGGACACGGCAGTGGGAACCGCCCTGCCCATTTGAACTATATGGCCCTGCGATAAGCTTCAGGAGGGGTCAATATTCCCGTGTTCCAATCCTTACAATAAATTGTAACCTTTATCTTAAACTTTTCCCTACCCTTAAAATTAACCCTACAGTTAACACGAACCCCAACCTTAACCTCTAGCATACTCCTGACCCTAACCCTAACTCTACCATTACCCCCAACTTTCCCTTAAATACTTAACCTAATTTCTGCGGAATGTGGCGCAAACCCGCATGCATTGTGGACGGTTCCCGTTCCCGTGTCCTATTTAGGTGGTCATACAAGGCAACCCTACCGGTTTGAGGTTAGCGTCAACATTAGGGCCATGGTTTAGCTTTATGTTACGGTTAGGACACGGGAATAATTTCGCTCCCTGGAATTGTGCGCAGGGCCAGATTTATTACGTGGGCGGGGCTTTCCCTATTCTCGTGTCCCGTTTCGGGGGGAGGCATATAAGGAATCGTTACCGCATCCTCCCTTTTAAACAAAATCATAAGTTGATACCGACTTCTTGTAAGCTAACATCCGCAGCTATTTAGTCTGCTAGTTTTTATTCAGTATTCATTTCATCTGTTATACTCACTATTTTTTTCTCCTACACGATGGCTGCCATATTATGCTTCTTAAAAATTTAACCTTTTAAAAAGGCGGCCTACTGCGGGCTGATGTGCTAGTCTACGGATGCACTTGCAGAGCGCTTTTGAGAGTTTAGAGTCGACTACAAATCACAGTTAAATTTTTTACGCCTTAAATTAACTTATTTCGCGCGTCCTGCGCAGTGGCAATTATTATTCACACGAACGGGGTTTTTTAACTCCTCTATGTAGATGTAGGCGTCTCGAGGCAACCATCCTTAGCGTCTGTCCCACTGACAGACCACAGGACACGGCCTCACCGAAATTCCTATCTGGGTCACGCCCACTATGTACTTCAAAGGTGTTTGACCACCTTCCACTAGCGCTTGATTCTACGAAAAAATAATGGGAAGCGTACATTTATTATCTTTAATACTCCATTCGACATAATCTTATTAGTCCTTCTGTCCCAGACCCATTTTGTTGTCTTTCTTGCTTTTTATCATGCAATGTTGTTTTTGTATTGTCCTTTGGCTTGCAAGCCTCTGGTCCACCAACTTTTGCTCTAATATCTTTTGCTTTAGGTGATATCATGTAGGACAGAGGCGTGGTCAGCGCTATACCACCTCCGGTGATGAGACTAGACCTTCTTACTTGCTCTACCTATGTGCACTGTGTGGTCCGAAACCTTATGGCGTTCATAGGTGGCACGTGTTCGGACTCCAACTTGTAGGAATAGCTGTTGTCGACGTTTAAAAGAGGAAATTTTATGCATTTAAACCGTCACTCCATCGAATGTTCGTGTTTTTCTGGCCTCTAGAATCCGACAAGAGAGAGAGAGAGCTGCGCAGAAGTTGATCTTACATCCATTACCACCCCAATAAACAAAATTATTTCTTACTGCATGTGTTTTTTCAAGAAATGGCTAACAAAATTTTAAAATAGTAACTTCTCGTATCTGTATAGCCGGCATGGTATGCGGTTGCCAGTACTAAAACATGACTGGTGCATAATGAGTTGCTGTTTTAATTCCATGAGTCGATTTCTAGGATCTGTGTTTGTTATCTCTTCTGTCTAGCTTGAGGTGCTGGACAACGAGCACATTCAGATCACTCGAGAAATAGATGCCGGATCGGAGGTGCTGCAACTCAAGCTACCAGCAGTTGTTACAACGGACTTGCGCCTCAACGAGCCAAGATACTGCACCCTACCAAATATAATGAAGGTAAGTTTTATGCACAGCTTTTCCGTGGAAGACAGCTACTGAGTCTAACCATGTCAAATAAATCGACTCTGTCTGACTTACAAAGGTAGTCCATGTATTGTGCTGCATTGACCCATTCATAATAAATAAAGTGTGCTTACTAATTTACATCTTGTCGGACACTCTTGGCCCACTATCGTCGTCTTTCGGATTAAAACCTAGGCCTGCCTATAAAACTACCTTGTTGACACCTTGTTTGTTGTCTCTCGTTTTGCCTTCGTTCAGAACGCTTATTACAATTAAGTTTGCTGGATCACGTAAATAATGGGAAGGAAAAAAACGAGTAGTTGGAAAAACTATGTTTGAAACTATTTAAACGCCTTATTACCCCCCTAGGTCGTTCTGGGGCCATTCCACCACCCTGTTGGGATTGTACTGATTCTTATCAGCGTCTTTAGATTTTGTCATGCATAATATTCTATAAAAACTTCTGCCAGTCACGAGTCCCCTCTTTTTGATATTCGATTCACCGGTTATTATAACTCTACTTATTGTCTAGACGTTTAATTCAACGCTGTGCGTCGTGCTGAACGTAAATGTAGGGCACCATGAGCTGCTGTCATAATATCGATTGATGGTAGCCAGTCGAATTTTTCCGTTCTTCGCAGACTTAATGCTTTTTTAAGTAGGTTAACCACAGACTGCGTTGACTCTAATTTACCAAAAGGATCTTTATATAATCCCCCACTACCATTATTGTGGTCAGAGCTTTGAACCTTTTCGCCTACACCACCATCTAAATACGTTTTCGTATACATTGAGTTTGCTTAGTGTTTCGTACCGGTAAGGTTGACCATGCACTACTTTTCGTCATAGATTTGTATTCATACGATGGGTGTTTTATTTTCTTAGGCAAAGAAGAAACCCTTCGTTACCAAAACACTGGAGGATCTGGGAGTCACCTTTTCAGAGCATATTAAGGTCTTAAAGGTGGAGGATCCTCCCATTCGGTCCCCTGGAATCAAAGTGGACTCGGTCGAGACTCTTGTCTCAAAGTTGAAGGAGAGAGGTCTCCTCCCCTAAATTACTCATTTTTGATTCTCAAGAACCATTTCACGCTTTTAGTGAAAGCTTTTCTATCTACTATTAGTACTAACTCTTTGTACAGACTCTCAGGAGCATTTTCATTCGACAAAGTGCTGTCCCACTGCTATACTTATCTGACCAAATGTTTATTATTTTTATTATGAGTGTCCGAATTGTTTAAGATATCACTGTTGCCCTTAGCGATCCTTTCAACAAACAACCCGCTAGAGCTAGAGCCTGGTGGGTAAACTCCCTTGCGCAGTGCGTCGGGATCCCGCTGAATCTTTATTAGCTTCTGCCAAGTGATACCTGGCCCAATAAAGCAAAATTTACCAACTAATATGCTGAAGTAGTTGGCTGAAGAAAAAAAAAAAGGTGGACACGGGCAGCTGTCTCGTGGTTTTGACAGCTCGTCAGAGGGCCTTAGCATTCTTCCTCCCTCGGGGATTTCATCGCTCGTATTTTGGGTCCCATCCTCGAAAGTACGGATCAAATACCGGCAGTTTGCACCGTTTGGCCACCGGGAAGACACTGCAACTAGTGGTCAGTTAATTATACAAAGGCATCCGATGCTCGACTGTTTGAGTTAACCGCTCTTGCGTTGTAGATCGGAAACCGATCGTGTGTAGTACGAGGAATCGGTTCCGCCTCTTATTACTAGAACGTACAACAAGACTACTGTTCGTCCAAATTCCAAGTTCAAGGAGATAAGAATAACAGGGAAGTCTGTGCTTTGGTCAAAAAGATGTTTTGATGGTCAAAAGTTTAGTAATTGGGTCTGCGTAGGCCTGTAACCGACATGGTGGCGTACGAAACACGGAGAACACACCTAATACTCCCAAGATATGTTTTGTTCGCGATAGCAATTGAGCAGGCTGAACTAGGGCTGGACTGCCTGACGAAGGGCGCTCGAAAGATGGAGAGAGAGAGAACAAAGAGCAGCGTCTGGTGGGTCTCGCTGCTCTCATAATGAAAGGTGGTCGAGCAGTCTGTGATCACAGGTTGAAAAATTGAACCCCAGATCACCTCCAGAACCTTTGTAAGTAGATATCGTTTTCCATACGTGTCTTACTCGCACTGGACCACTTCCCCTGCACAGGGGAAAACTTTGCACTTGACCTATACCATCTCATTTGGAGACGTGTTCACTGGCAGCACTCTGTTCTGACGTAACCAAAGTTCTTAAAATCGTCTTTTTGTACCTGTGAAAAAGGTGTTTCTAGGGTCATTTTATTTGAAGATCAACAGCCCCTACGTTCCAAAGTGGGGCTACAGCCTGGTCTTATCCCCAAGTGAAGTCCGGTTTTGTACGAAACTAGGCCATATCGCAAGTTAATTGGTGGAACCTTTGTTGTGCATTTTCTTCTCAAGACTTCTAGTAGGCAGTTTGGAAGCGTTAGCGCTGAGCTCGATGTGAAAACACTCGGTGCAGCTTTCTTATACTCCAAATATTTGGAAGCGTTCTGTTCAGCTCGTTGTATTGATATTGCGATATCTGTTAAATCATAGCAGAGGCGGCGGATTATCGAGCACATGGCATTATTTGATTTTTTGCTGCTTTTGTGCGCACACTCTTGCAGAGGAAATAGATGGCCTTGCGATCAGCTGATTATGGTTCGTATTGTCAGAGTCCATTAAATGTGAAAACAAACACAACGTAACGGGATCATCAAGTAGAATGCCTATATTCGGTCAGTAGCAACTTTCGGGTGAGGACTGTGCTGCGGCCGGGACCTAATACTGTTCATGCACGATAGAGCATGGATCTGTATCTGATCAAAAATTCCTGAGACTTTCGATACCCCTATAAGCAACAGAAGGTGGAAAAAGGTAATTGCTTTCCGCTTTTGAAATTTGCCTCGAAGCGAGAAACGTCATGAAAAATCCAACAAACATCGAAATGGCTCCTTTGCTAGTAGGCAAAATACTAACTCGAAGTTGAGAGTACCCGGGACTTAAAGTCCGACTAATCAGCGAGAAGACCGGACGTGTAAAGCGAACCTCAGTATTGCGTACATCGTTAAGGATAGACGAGGCAACGTTACCTCCATGTGACCTCGGGCAGTTTTCTGCGTCTAAACTTCCAGTCTTGTTTGTGCTTATGTTGTGTGTTTACTGAGCTGCAAATAATTAAAATTGTATAAGATTTAAATGATGCGCCAAATTAACAGCACAGGTTCTGAACCTACGTTATGCAAATAAATAATGTTTTTATTTGGTACTCATAAGGGTGCCCTTCATGGTAAAGAAAATAAAATACATTTTCGAGTGAATCTTAGAACAAACGAGCCTGCACTTTACAGTGTGATATGCAAGAAAGGTTGGTGAAAAGAGAAAAACGACTCCTTACCAAATTTGCTGATCATAAAATGAAACAACTGACACTCATGGGAAGGCAAATATGTGTGTGCGGGACAGGACCAACCTGCAGGTGCAAGGGGCAAGAAACGTTCGTCTTCAAGGTATAATTCCTCAACTCGATAAAGTGCAATCCTATTATTTTTGGGATAACAGTCGAAACAAACGTCAAGGTGGCAAGAAAGGAGGAACCCACCACGATCGATCACAGTCCGCTTAGAGTCCAAACGAGGAGGATGGTCAAAGCGCAGAGAAATGCAACCATGCTATTTCTTTGCTCACCGACCAAACTATCCGTAAACGGCTAAAACAGAGGAATCCAGCGTGATCGTCAACAGAATGTTTGGGGTCAAAATGAGAAAATGACGTTTAAAGCCGCGAAGATCATCGATGCAGGGGTGGGGGTAATAGAATTTCTGTTTAGCAGAAACATTAGCTCTTGCCACAAAGGTTTTTTCCTAAAGATGGCTTTGCAAAAATCTTCTTAAGGCAGACAAATCATGCTGGAATTGGCCGGGAAAATGATTATGGCACTTAGAACTACGAAATTTGGCGTGTGGGCAAGTTTGAATGAAAAGCTCTTGGTGAATTGCAGGCAAGTGAAGGTATAACCAGGGGGAACACGCAGTGGAGCATGGCCCGCTTCGCCACCAGTCGTTCCAACTGCGGACTGGCCAGCAGCACGGAGAAGACAGAGATTTTCTACCAATCAGAACCAGCAGATGACTGCAGCAACGCCGGTACACATGTCAGGTGAACTGACCTTACAGCTGTGGAGAAATTGACGTACCTTGGGAGTAAAATTTAAGGAAACAACATCGGCCATGAGGTGATAAGAATGATCTGCAGAGGCAGTCAGGCCTACGACAGTTCATCTGGAATCTCTCCCGCATCCATTTCAAAACAAAAACGAGAAGATACATAGTTTAGGTCCTCATAGAGCTCCATTCAGAGGGGAGACATGAACAGTCTATGAAGGCTAATCAAGTAAATATAAGCTATTTCACCTCAGCGGCCCTCGGAGAATAATGTTGGCTGAGGGACAGAAAAGGAACCTAAACACAAATCATAAAAAGAACCGTCTTTTCAGTATCTGTGCCATGCTGACACATGCTCATTTGCGGTTGAGCAATAATGGTAGGAGAATGCCTGATGAGCCATTTTTTATTTGGTAAGCATAATAGGCAATGCCTTTGAAAATCCCATTGTGTACATGCCAGTTGGTTTGACACAACGGAACATGAGGAAAGTAAACGCATCACTATTAAATTGCTACTTACATAATGTAAGTAACATTTTAAATCACATGTCTCTGTTCACTGCATATTGAAGTGAGGCTCAGTCGACAAGGGAAAACAGGGGCGCCGTAGTCATCAAAGTGTTCCTTGAAGAGCTAAAGGAACTTTGCCCCCAAGACTGGCTGAGTGAGATCATTCCAGTTCTGTAACACCATTTGCGTTAAAAATTCCGAGCGAAGGTTCATCCTGGACATTTTAGTGCGCAACTTCCTCGAGTGTACACGATAATTGGGCGAAAGGTGCAAATGAAACACGACCTCAAAGCTCAGTCCATGCTGAAGGCTATGCATTATCTTGTAACCCAGGATAAAACCCTCTTGGCTGACTGTAAAACAGAGGAAAGTGATTAAGGCAGTGCAGTTTTTCCAAATGCAATCGATCTTGTAAACCTTTTACCAGATTTGTTGCACGGCGTTGTACTAATTCGAGGCATGATTTGTCCAACCATGGCCGTTATGCTTGTAGGCTGTTTCAAAAAAAGTTTTCTTCGAAGGTTAAAAATACCTATTTATTGCATTTAGTACTCGCATGGCAGTTTTTGCGGCCTTCATGCACTGCAGTGCTGGTTTCACGTTGCTCTGTAAGCGAACCACAAGATCCTTCTGCGAAGATATTGCGGAGAGAGTTGCGTTTGTTAGGTGGTATTCTATCATTTGAGTGGTAGTTTTTTGGATGCAGATGAAGAATGGCACACTTCTACACGTTGTACTCGAGGAGTAATTTCTCAGACAACGTTTACAGTCGGTGCAAATTATTCTGAAGGGCTATTTGATCATTTGGACATGGAATGACTTGCAAGAGCTGAAATTCATCAGCAAATATTATTTGACTGCAATCGAGTTCCTGGAGGCTGTTATAAACGTAAAGGATTAAGTGTTAGGGTCCCAGAACTGAGTTCTGAGGCACAGTACTAGTCACGTTCACCCAGTCCGACGTGCCCTTTCCAATTCATATGCATTGTTTTCGACCAACCAGAAACTCCCTTATCCAGTTTCGAAGATCATTCCTAATGCCAAGGACAATGAGTCTAGGCAGGATTCATTGATGCGGAACGCTGTTGAATGCATTGCGGAAATCGATATAGACGATATCGAGCTCGGAGTCCTCTTCTAAAACCCTGGTCAAGACCTACAGACACCTTAGCAGAATTGAGAAGCAGGAGCGTCCTCTCCGAAACCCATGCTGAAAATTCTATAGGATGTTATTGTTGCATAGCACTCTTAACCAGGACTTCCATCGTTTTGCATGAGAGGCAAGTCAAACTGATAGGCTGGAAGGTGCTTCCTCTCATCCGGCTACCTCCCATCTATAAGGGAACGGGGTTGGCTATTTTCCACTGAAATGTCAGTCTCCCGGTTCGCATTGACAAGCAAGTTGAAAGAAATTTTGCCAGCTCTTTTGCTGGTTCCTTAAGTATCAGCCCAGGAATCCCATCGGGTCCAATGAACATATTTGGCTTAATTTTGACTGAGGATGTGTCTTACTTATTTGACGGAAAAGGCAACGGTCACAATGAAGGCAGGACCTTGGCTCATTTGAAACTGATGAGTATTTTGGCACATTTCAAACTCCATGTTGTCTTCTGGGGACTGTACCTTAAAAACTGAGTGAAGAATTGAGACAGTAATTGTGCTTTCTGTAAGCAATTAACTAATAATTTTCGGAGGATGCCTTTTAGACACGCAAATTCGTACCTGCCTTTTCTCCTACAGCGGATATGTCAAAAGAACTTCTTTGGGGCATACGATGGATTCGGATGTCAGACGAGACTCGAAGGGAGTTCTATCAACCCGTATATGTCTGCGGCATTTATTTCGTTGCTCGTTATATTCGGCATATGGTTTGGTTTTTAAGATGTAAGTAAATTTTCCATAGCCTCTGCTTCTTCATTATATTTTTTCATCGGAGTGACCCACGGCGGTAGGGCACCAGGTCTCATTATTTTCATTGCGTTAGAATCACCCTTTTTAAAACATTTTTGCGCTTTTTAATTTGTGATTGTGCATTCAATAGGAGAGATCACACGCAGGAAAAATCAATATGTTTGCTTGAGCCGAGCGGATGTTGTGCATTAATTTCCCTTATAACTCCTTTTTCTTCACTGAAGACGAAATCTATGCAGTTCGATCTTTGTCCCTCTTTCAGTCTTGTTCCGAATTTTATGTGTTGAACGAGGTATTCGTCTAGAGAAAATTGCAATAGAGTGTGCTCAGATGATGATTATGGGGCGATTGCTATGGGGATCTTCCGGCCTAGTCCCGGAGTTTTAAAGTCACCCAGCAGTTGTACGTTTTCCCGCTCACATACCAAATTCAATGCACTTAACCATGGGGGTTAGACTTCAAACGACAGCACTTTAGGTGCTCTCAGACAAGGTAGACATAAACGACAAGGGACGTCACGAAAACCCCCTTTATCACCCAGAAAGCTTATAGGATACTTGGGAGGACGTCGCTCGATATCAGCAGGCCTGGCAAATTTTTAGGCTTATTAAAACAGAATTCACGGAAAACAAGCTGGACACAAGGCACGCACACCTCGAGGAATGTCGCAAACTTCATACAGAAGCCAATGTTGGTAGATGCGAACAGGCGAGTTCCAGGCAGTAGTTCAGGAGGAGACGATGCGATCGCTCGAACAATAAGCGTTTCAGATTCTTGCTCAAACCAAGCAGCAGAGAAAATCGCAGTGGCCCCTTTGCTCAGGTTGTCAACCAGTATTTAGCATACAAATTGGTCTTTTTGTGAATCTCTTGCACTTCGAGTAATCGAAGAGTTATAAATGCCTAATCATCCAACCGTCACCCCCTCTAACTTCTTTTCATTTCTCCAGGAATTTCTAGCATCGCACTGGTGACTGCACATGCATGAAAATATTAAGCGAAGTAGCATAATCCATGCCTTATCGTAACGCGTCACCCTGTCTGCATAAATTTCAGTTCGAACGTTGCGAAGGACGATACCCACCGTGTGCCCAACGGCAAGGTGGATTTAGGGGAATTAGTTTATGCTGATAGTAAACTTCCGAAGCGTTTACCGCACTCTCTCACCTTCACCCACCTGAGTCTTGTGTCAAGACAGAGTCAAGAGGAACCGAGGCCGGGACGGGCGCTGTGGCTGACAAAGCCAAAGAATTCGTCCATGTATGCCATGTAAATACCTGGTCTGTGCGCGGTAGACTAGGTGTTTACCGATCGCATTTTAGTGGGAAACCATTAAAACCCCACCCAGTGTCCTGACAGGACCAAGTTAGCTCGTCAACTGACGGCCTTCCAAATCATTACTTAGAGCGCGTCGCAATAGTTTCAAAACACATCAAATTTATATGGAAAAAAATATGCCGAAGAACCGTGAGGAAGGAGTCCCCAGGGTCGAGCTAGTTCTCTCCCCACTCTCTCATGTTCCGGTCTACTTTTTAAACCAGTCAGCCACTTAATGCATGGTTTGGGCTCAAATAGTTGGCACAGCGTAAAATTTTGTTTATATGCGCCACCACATCCCCATTTGTAGCATTTGTTAGGGGGTTGCATGGATTCTACGCAGCCTGGTTAAGGCGTGCCGTTTTACAATCTGGGTCATATTGTGGTCCTGCGCATGTACATGGTGGCCTGTTGTGTAGGCTGCCCTTCACACTCATACACCCCACACTACACAGCAACCTACTCCACAACGTGCGATCAGCCCACACCTGCTTTTAATACCCCGAAGTAGGTCTACAGCAAGCGCGCAACCCATTTTTATATCACACAAAGCCTCTCAACAGTTTAAACACGTACCACTTAAATGGGAAAAGTCCCTCGGGGATTGTATGGCACAGGAAGTGGGATCAGGTCTTGTGTGGTACGCGAAGACGAGTTGTTGAACTTTACCAGTCATTGCCCCTAACCCCATCATGAGATGGCTGAGAGGCTGGGCTAGTCCTCAAGAGGGAGGGGAAGAGTGAGCATGGCCTTCACTTTCGGAAGAGCATCTTGACGGCACAATGGGCACTCCCCACTATATTTAATAGGTCAAGCTCGCATCAAAGTTATGCTATAATTCATGTTTTGCTAGGTTGACAAGAGACGAGAAACCTCACCCGTTTCAAGGTTGTTAGTCAGCCTATAATTTTTCCTCTTTAATGCAACCTCTGTGGTATTCTGATCGACGTGATTAATGAGTTGTCTTTATTGTAACCTGGAACGTGTGGAGTGAAGACCAAGTCATATATTGTATGCGTACACAGCCTGTGAGGTTTTCTCGGTCCTGAATCTCTACCCGCTCCCTATAGACAAGACAAGGGTGACCTTAGGGTAACACTCCAGTAAGTAAGTGGACTTTAGACTGATGTGGACTGGGAAAATCGTTTCGAAAGGGTACCGCAAGCTAAGCTAAGACGACATGATTGCCAGCATAAAAGGGAAACGTGTCACATGAATAAACATCCCTCTCTTTCTCACAGGAAGCCTTTCATCAGCGGAGTACTTTGACCGTGTATGTTGCCAATTCTTCCACGGTTAGTGAATGTCAGACCGACCTCCATAAACTCCATCTAACGAGACACCAAATGAATATACATATCCTACTAGACTCATTTCAGTAGGTATTGCAGTTTAAAGTAAGTTTTACCGCCGGAGTTCAAGAGTTCCTTTTTTACTATCGGTCAAATACATTTTATTTATCTATTGCCAATTTAAAGGCAAGTTCAA
>WEDG01009311.1:0-31124 GCA_017591395.1 Schistocephalus solidus | reverse complement strand
CTGCTATATTATCTCTCACATGACAAGGAGCGTTCCAAACCCTCATATGTTGTCAGCAACATCACAGCACTATCCCATTACATCTAGCTATTAATTTTTTAGTGAAGCAGTTTTTTTCTCCTATTTTTTAAAATTGGCGGCTCGCCAAACTCCGCCTCCGATTTAACCGTAGGAGTTTTTTTACTGCTTCTTTTCTAGTTCACCGTTTATGTTAAAGATTGTTGTCTATTGTTTTAAAAATGGCAAATCGTTCTGAATCAGACATGCCTACCATATTGTTCATTTCTGCTGTTAAAATGGCTGCTCACATAGTACAGCTATTATCCACTTTGTATTTATTAATACTGCGATACTAAGTTTGAAATGATGGGGTTCTCTGGGCCTTAAATATACAATTTATTATTATTATTATATGAGGTTTTATATCACATACTATCTTCCTTCCGGATATAAAGTTAAGACTGTACCACATGTTTGTTACTCCCATCCTAGAATACTGCTATCCCATCTTTGTGCTGAGGAACGCCTCTGGCCACAGTAAGATTGAAAAATTTCAGAGGGTTTTTACTCGAAGACTTTTTTCTCGTCCTGGAACCAGTTTCTCTTATACGGATAGTTGCCAGTTAGCAAACATTAAATTTCTGTTGGCTAGAAGACTCGAAGCCGGTCTCTGTTTCATGTTTCCCGTTAACCCTTACCAAAAAATCTCCCATGAATTAACGCTTTCACTCCGGTAGATGGACCTTATGCCACTCGTAATTCCTCCATGTTAATTTCACCACCCCTTAGCTTCAAAAATAATCTTTCTCAGTTTTTTGCCTCAAAATATGCTTTCGTTTGGAATAATCTTCTACTCAAAATTAGGTTGTTGTCTACCTTAGCAGTTTTAACAGAAAATTACGCAAACATTTAACTTCGGAATATATAAAATTCTTATTGACCATTTCCTTCCCAAACTCGGAAATTTTTGATTTTGAAAAGTTTCCTCCTGGTATTTGAGGCAGTTGCCTTGACAGTATATTAGTTTCTTAATATGTTTCCATTATTCTCTGCAGAGTCTATCTTCGCAGTCGCTTTTTCGTACCCACCTTTTCAAATATCATCGCCAACTCTCGGCAACCTTAATAATTTCGTCCAATTTTGAAACTCTGAAGATGGTCTCCAAGATCTGTTGATGATTGTGGCCAGCGCTGATGTTTTCGCCTCTTTGTTGGTGTACCATGCAGTCAGCAAGGTCACATCTCGGTGATGATCCTGTGAACACTACTTTCCCCTCTTCATTTCGACCCTGTTGTCTACGATGAGTTCCTCCTCTCTCACCTCTCTGATGATTATAAACTGTAGCTCTGGTTGTCATATTATTTCTCACCCAACAATGATCTTCTTAAACTGAACTCCGCCCCCGATTTAACCGTAGGAGTTTTTTAATAATAATAATAATAGTTGTATTTAATGCCGGTTTACATGCATTATCAGATGAAATATTCAGTAGGGATCAGGCCAGTAGTGAAAAGACTCCTGAATATATATCATTATTAGTGTTTTTCCTATCTTTATGTTATTGAGGAAAAAAACTGCCGCCTAAGAGATTATAGCTGTTCCGATCAGGGAAGGTCTAACACAAGTGCACCCTGTTTGCAGTCTTTCTGTCTGTTTTTAGGAATCGGAATTCTGTCCCAGACAAGAGTGCGATCCGTGGACGGTTGTTCACTGTCTGCCGAAGAAGTCAATGGGTGCAGGCTGCAGTGACGGTACCATAGACCTCAAGGTAAGACCTGGGATCGGGTTCAGATGCCGCGAACTCCATCTAACTGGAAAACAGATTCTACCGTGTCGGTGCTTAGAATTCTTGGAAGCTGTTCTGAATGCAAAAAACTAGTAATTGTTCACTTAAACAAATAATGACTTCGCGCGATTTTTACATTCTGGGGTAGTTTATTCCACATGGCTATGGCGTTTACCAAAAAGAATCGACGATACGTAACTGTGCGAGCTTATGAAAGAAATAAAAATACAAATCGATGACTGCTGTGCCGAGGGTGGTCAAGCTGCTTCACAGTGGTAAGTTGATTATAGGTACGACTATTCAAAAGCTTTAACAGTAAAAAGGGTCCCTTCTATAATCTGTCCCTTTTGTTCACTGTGTATTCCAAAGCTTGTTGACTATTGTTTTCAAAATGGCCAAGCTATCTGAATCGGATATGCCTCCCATACTACTCAATTCTGCTGTTCATATGCTTGTTGACATAATATAGCAATGATGCACTTTGGATCTATTTATACCGCGATAATAAGTTTTTAATGATGGGTTCCTCTGGACCTTAAATATACGATTTATTTATTTTGTGATATTCTCTCGCCCCTTAAAGATGGGATTATGTCGGCTAGCTTCTACTCAGTGTGCACAGTGTCCGCCTCTAGCGAACTTTCAAAGATCTTGCAGTGCACAGAGGCCAGCTGTTCGGTGATTTCATTTTGAACTTTTGTGTGTATGCCGGCAGGGCCAGGAGCTTGTGTGAGCTGTAGCTATTTCAGAGTTCTTCTTACTTTGATTGTTGTGAGTAACAGCGTGGTTATTTTATCTGTTTGTGAGACAATACATTGGTGTTTTTCCTCATCAAAAGGCGGTTTCTCTGTATATACAGACATACAGAAATTGGAAAGGACGTCATTTTTATCAGAGTCATCGGTTTACTTGTTTCCCTGATAGTTTTTTTACAAGGAATGGGGTTTCGATAACGTTTTGCCTTATTCACATATGCAAGTTTCTTGTTTCGAGTTTTTTTGCATGCGTTTGACTATTTCTGACTCAAAGGCTGATCTTTCTTTCCACGGAATATTCCGACACCGATTGCGTTATTTCCTAAAAGCCGGAATATGTTCGGGGTGTTAATATCTTTATTTAGAATTTATATTCGGTTAGCACCGGCAAGGCACTGTCTAAAGAGTGTAATATGTTCCCCACGATCTCTTTTTCTTCTTGAGATTCCTTTTTATTTCTGATGTCACCCATTCGAGTTGGGAGACGCACGATCTCATTTTAAGTAAACAGCGGCTCTCTACCAAGTGCTGAAACAAGTTCTTAAATTTTATATTCAGGAATTTATTTTTCTACCGTTTTCTCATGTTTGTTTATTTTGACGAGCCTACCAGCTCTGTATACTGTACTATTGGCGGGAAATCAAAGCATCGTGTTCCATGTAAGACCGCGTGTATACCTATGTCATTGTCAAGCTCATCCCCGTAACGGGAGTAAGCAGAACATCAGGAAATTGCAATGCTGCAGGTTAATGCATGCCAAGTTGTTGACTCGATTCACATAAATACTGTTTGAGCTTAAGGATCTTCCAACGATATAGGCTCAAGGGATCATATTTATCTAAAGTTCGAGTTTTCAACCTTTTTCAAACCAAATATATCTAGTTAGTTTAAGAAACACATTTCAAAAGGAAACTACCAATTTATGAGAAGATAAGTCTCAGTGGTACGTCGGGAAGCTGAATGAGGTGGTGTAATACATTACCACTGGAGAACATTCCGTTCGCTCCTGCGGTGTATTGTTGACCGCAGTGTCTTATTATAATAAAGACAACCATGAAACGTCGAAAGTTGCTGAACAATGAACTTTAGACCTCACCACCAAAGTCATCAGTGGACTACTGGAGAAAAGGTACGAGGAAGAAATTAAACCATTTAAAAGGACAGGCGCAATGGATTTATCAAAGTTCACACTTCACGACCAGGCCTACGAACAAATCCATTGAACCCCAATAGGTTTGCTGGTCTCCAGCTATCCAGCCGTGGTGGTCATGCAAGAACTAGGAGCTCGGGTTTTCTGTTCCACAAGCCAAAATTGTGCCTGCGCTACGTGGATGTCAACTTTTATATCTTGTGCCGAGACGCGAAGGAGGCCTTTAAGAGAAAATTGAACGAAATTTCCCCTGGATTTAAATTTACAGTGGACGAAGAAAAGGACAATGATATTCATTTCCTTGATACCAAGATATCGAGGCGGCAAGATGGAACTAAAACACCAGTTTCTTTTGAAAAGCGAACATCATAGCAAAATATCCTCAACTACAACATCAGCCAACACCTGTGGTAAAAGCGCGATTGCATCCTGACATCTTTCGACGCACATTGCAGTAAAGGGGCGAGAATTTGTGAGAATGCGAATATGCAGGGCAACTGTTTTTCTCCAATGGATACTCGCGCAACTTCATTAACAAATCCTTGTACCAAAGGCAAACGAAGATCGACTGATAGGAAAAAGAAATCTCAAAATCCTTAACGCACTTCTCTACGTGGGTCACGTCCTTGAGGCCTCTGAATGCATGCTAGGACCTATCAACATGGGCCTTTGTCAAAGGCCGGAGATCACCATCCGGTGCTGCCTAATGCAGCCCAATTGGCGACTGTCACCTGTGGATACGTCAGGACAAGTCAACCGTCTCGTCTGCCCAGCCAACTTCTGTGACATTACCAACAAACGATTAAGACCCGCTTGCAGGAATACAATCTATCCGTAAAGCGAAAAGATGTACGATCGCTTGTTGCCCTGCACAGTTTCGAAAAAAATCATTAATTCGGTTTTGACAGCGCACAAGTAGTCGGCCGGGCTGAAACCAAAATAAATGGGTTTTTTATAAAATGGCTCGTGGGCACAGTCAGTCTCCTTAGAACACACGAAAAACTTAAAACAAAGTCATTCTTTCTACAAAACCTCGGTTTTGTTTTCATTGATTGCTAAGACAGTAATTTGGAGTGCGTTTTAAGTAAAGGAAACATTTATTTAAAGGTATGGTAAAGGCAAAATTAGAAATAAAACAACTATAAATACATGGAAATATTTTTCATGGTAAGAATTTCTATGGTCTCCTATGATCAGTCACTAAGGGATTTTCGAGTGAGTAATTGACAGAGATAATATCGGTTGTTGTGCGTTTGAAGGACAGATCATATCTACCCAACTGCGAGTGCACCGTTCCGGAGTGTAGTCCGGCCAATGAATTATACTTAGTTGGACTGACCTCTTAACTGGTGTGAGATAGTCAAGGCCTCTTACTCTGATGCCGATTAGAGGAAGTGTCGAATCTTAATACCACCAACATACGAGGCCGCCATATACGTCCAAGTCAATAAAAGAGGATCAAAGATAACAGTGCCTCGTTGAAATATCAGGAGCAATTGAGAAATATCTCATTTAAACATGTAGTTCCAATTTGTGTCTATCGCCGAGTACGATAATAATAATAAAGTATTCCCAAATAGGTACTATATAAAAGCCCAGACACATGTTCCACCGACGTTTCTACTGCTGTATGGCGTAACGATGAGGTATTAGGTCCCGTAGTGGGTCTCTCAGCGTTCTCTATGTGGTTTCTGTTATATGAAACCAAAGGAATAAGCTTGGTTATAATTTCTGAAAGTGCAGAATACGTGCTTCCGTAAAGCTGGTATTACGGAA
Source organism: Schistocephalus solidus (assembly GCA_017591395.1). Taxonomy (NCBI): domain Eukaryota; kingdom Metazoa; phylum Platyhelminthes; class Cestoda; order Diphyllobothriidea; family Diphyllobothriidae; genus Schistocephalus; species Schistocephalus solidus. Next base: position 25,657 of record WEDG01009311.1, on the reverse strand, counting down.
AACCAGTGAACACAAGTCTGGCGGAGCGGTGAATGTCATAAAATGACAGACGAATGTTTTGGGCCCTCGTCCAAGACTGCCAGCATAGACTGCGTATGCGGTTACAAATTGCACTTAACTAATCGGCGAGGATAAAGAAATGCTGTTACACCATGCGATCAATAAACTGGCCAGCGACCTGCAAACGACCGGAGATGGTGAACTGGTGGATAAACTGCGAGATATAACCCACTCATGAGGATAACCCAGTCTTGGTACACAATATGTCATCTAAACAGCTGACGCCTGCCCAATTGAAAATACTGCGACATGAATCTAACTCTAACGTTGCAGACGTCAATCTGGCCAATCTCGTGACCTCTGTTGAGTCGGGTGAAACAAGTAAACTTATTAAGCAGCAGATAACCTCCTTGGGGATTTCGCACAAGCCACGCGCCATAATTACCAGAGCGGAACAGAGCACTCTAAAGACAGTCAAGATTGACACCAGCATCGTGATTATATCAGCAGAAAAGTGTTGCTCCACAGTTGTGCTGGCTAAGACCGACTACATTCAGAAAGTCAAGGCCCTGCTGAAGACCGACAGCGTAACCCCCGGTGTGATAACGAACCGATGGGGTAGCTATTAACGTAAATTGATTAGACGCTCACTGACATGCAAACGAACAAGGCCATTAGTATGTCGGTACGGCTGGCCACGAAACTGACAGACGTGGCCACAGAAAGTTCCTACAGCCTACCGAAAGTACACGATGCCGGTGTTCTCTTCAACGCATTGTGTCATTGCGTGTCGCACCAACATTTGCCCGAAGTTGACTGGCAGGTAAATTCTTCTCCGCCAAAACTTCAGAAATTGGTCGATAATTTCCAAACGTGATCTAAATGGTTATTTTAGTGACTAAAATGCCAGCATTTTAGATTTTATTTTTACAAATGACGTCTACCGTCTCTTTATGAATTCCCATTGTGATCTATTCACAAGTGATCACGCACTAATTCACTGTTGTTTTTCAGTCTCCCTTTCTACAAATTTTGAGGTTAAATACAATAACCACGAATTTTCTAAAAAAACCATAAATAAATAACTAATTTCTTAAGCACTCTAGATTTGCGTAGCATATTTTCAATAAATAAATAAACCAATTCTCGATTAAAACTTTCTCTATGAGATATTGTAGAGCCTCACAGAAACAAATACAGGCTTTTATCCCATTTAAGCTTTTTAGTTCAAATACAGCCTCCTACTCTTTCACATTTTTTCAAAAACAGACTTAAAATTACAAAAGAAACTTAACGAACCGCCTAAAATCTCTTTGTTAGTTCACATAAGGATTGCTCAAATATTTGAATTAGTATGGTAAATTGGGCATAGGGTGTCCCAGGCACTAAGTCAAGTCACTTTAAGCAACTTTATCGAGGGAAGTAGGCTTTTTCCCTTGAGCTCTATATTCACATGCAAAAAAATGTCAATAGTACAAACGTTTACAGTGATAAATCTGACAAATGAAAATGTAGGGTCATCGATATGTGTGGGCGAGGCGCAAGCTGCCACTGCTTACACAATCTTCATTATATATACAATAGTTTCTCAGAAAAAGAGTGTATAGTTTGAATTTAAATGTGTCAACAGTTTCTGAAATGACCACCTCGTCAGGGAGTCCGTTCCATGCTCCAACAACCCTCTGCAAAAAGGCGTTCCGACGGACTTCCGTGTGGACAAACTTCCTCTGCAGTTTAAAGGGATGACCCCGCAGATATTCCGTCCCAGCCAATTCGAAGAAGTCAGCAAATTCTAAGGCACACTGGCGGCCACTGACAATCCGGTAGGTTTGGATGAGGTCACCGCGTAGTTGCCTGTAATTTAGAGGAAACAAATCAAGTTCAACCAGTCTGGCTTCGTAAGGTAGATGACTAAGATTCTTGACCATCTTCGTAGCCCTCACCTGCACTTGTTCCAGCTGTAGATAATCCCTCTTAAACCACGGACGCCAGGCCTGGGCGGCATATTCCAAGTGAGATCGAACAAATATTCCGTAGGTTTTTCGGAAGAGTTCCTTATCAATCTGCACAAATCCACGTCTGAGCACAAATAAGACCCGTGTAGTGCGTTTAGCTGCCTTTAAACACTGTGAAGATGGTTTAAGTGAGGAGTTTATTAGAACACCCAGGTCCTTCTTTTCCTCAACAATTGGAAGGGGCTGCCCTTTGAGAATGTATTGGTAGGACTCATCCTACTCACTGGTCCTTCTGGTACGCAGTCTTAGGACTACACACTTTCCTAACGTTAAAATTTAAGAGCCAACGAGCAGACCAGCTGCTAAGACCGTTGATATCCTCTTGAAGTGCGTGCCTATCGGAATCAGATCTGATGACCCTCCACAATTTAACATCATCTGCAAACATGATGGCGCTGCAATCCAGGTCGTCGACACAGTCGTTGATGTACACTAAGAAGAGTAACGGCCCTAATACCGAGCCTTGGGGGACACCACTTAGAACCGGAGTAGGTGTTGACTTCGAGGTATCGACCCACACAGTTTGCAATCTTCTTGTAAGAAAGTCTGCGATCCATGTCAGCAGCATTCCTCTTATGCCAATTTCATCTGGTTATGTGTTACACCCTCTGGTTATGGGCTAGCTTTAAGTGGTGGTTAGTGACCTACAAGACTCATAAATACCTATTTTCTGGCTATGCACAAGGACTCTCAATTTAATGATTTATATATCCATTATCTAAAAGCAGCTTTTTTTCTATTGTTAAAACTATTTAAAAAATAACTGTTCATTTTACAATGTTTTTGGATACCGTCTTTATTTTTATGTATAATTTTATGATTAGTAAACAATTTGCTTTAAAACTAACTTGCAAAACTTATTATTTTTTATCTCTGTCTGTTAGTAGTATGTTTTTTTCCGTTTTTAACATCATTTATGCTCTATGTTATTCGAATGCGCAATGAGCCGCACGTCTAGGTTTTGATATAGCTTTATGAAACTAATGGTACTAGCTGTTTCATACAGCTAGATCAAACATAATCAACACTATGATATATAATACAAATATGAAGACTGTATGACTGCATTGAAAGTTTCTTACCGTTGAACTCTTCTTGCTCCTAATCTATTTTCAACTTTTTAGCAATCAGTCAACTAAGTCTAATTATTCGGAAGACCCTGTAGCGGCCGAGAATGTCAAAGATAGCACACACTGTGGAGTATATCACTAGGACAATCTGTAGCCATATAACGTCGGCAGAATCGTTACACACTTCATCATGCACACATGTATAGATATCAGGAGAGAATAAGTTTATAACGTAAGGTATCTATGTTAACAGTAACAAATTTTAGATAGTAAAAGAGAAATATAAAGATACAAGCGAATACTGGGGACTTATACAATCGATCCGCTTGGAGTGGGAGGTGGTCACGAATGATCAGTTAGATACCGGTGGGGAGTGCAGTGCTGTTCGCAAATGCGGGTGAGGGGCGTGGAGATGCTGACGGTCAGGGACTTTCGAGACGGTACGACGGCGGTAACGAGGATAGATGTCAGCGGTAGGGAAAGAAGGAACACCGGCCATCTTCACAGACCATCGATCACACCATTCCCATCCGGGATCCGCGCGAAAAGTGTTCCCAGTTCATTTAAACAATTCTGTCGGAAGTGTGGTTCGTTACAACCCCACACCGGAATCAACTGCGCTCTCATCTGATTGGAAGTACCTATCCCTTCGAATCGACCGCAGACGTTTCTACCTCTGTCAAATGAATACCCTCGAACGTCAATAACAGACTAGTCTTGACTCTAAACATTATTTCCCTGATACATTCATCTTCATTCTGTATAGCTGTTTTTACTTCATTTTTGCTATTTCTAAACCTTGGAAAACAGGTTTTTTTACTTAAAACAAACTCGTCATTTCGAACACTGCTATTTAAGCAAACAAACAAACCAAAGCTTAAGTGTTTAATGAAAAGAGGAGTTTGTTTTAGGTTTTTCCTGTGTTCTAAGGATTTGACGGCGCCAAGCAGTGCCAAATCAATAAACCTATTTATTTATTTATTTATTATATCTGCTTTCGACGGCGCGCGTTTGTTTCTGGAAAGCAGTGGCTTGGGATTCAGCGTCGCGTATGCTTAACAACTCCACTCGCTCAGGCGTCATGTCCCCATATTAGTCATGCTCTTTTCCTTGATAGAAGTTGACTTCATACTCGCTAGGAAGGAGATTAGTAGAGAATTTTGTCGAAAATGGCATTCCTCGGTTTCCCTTGACCTCACCCCAATGCAGAGAAAACTGAAAAAGTTTAAATTGTCGACAAGCAACAGAGAAATGACAACTGCTGTTGTCATGTTGAACAAATCGCCACCAATTTCATCTACGGATTCGCCATCTGAATCCCCAGCTAACTCTGCACGGAAACCGACCTTGATTAATCTCTTGGGATCCCAAGAAAACATTACTTCCTTTTTTCGTTCTCAAGACGGCAGTACTCCTCCTATTACCATACCCATACCAAGTTTATCAGTTACTCCTGGTAAACCAACGCAGATTTCTTGCTCAAAGACATGTCCGGCTAAAGTTTCAACCACTCGAAAACCGCAAAAATTTAGCCTCTCCACGAAAACTACTCCGTTACGATCGCCTATTTCTCCCACAAACATCCCCATCCCAACAACATCGAATTCCCAGCTATCACCCAGACCTCATACTAAGGCTGATAAACGAAACATACAAGCTTTCTCCACCAAAAATAGTGCTTCTGTGCCACTCAAAACAGTGCAACCCCCACCCTGCAGCCAATTTTCTCTACGGTCGTTTCTCCAGTTGTCTCTCAATACGAAGGGTCCTGCTGGACTACTAGACTCACCCGACCTTCTGTGTCACTTAAATAGTAATACATTGCAGTATCCTGTCCAGGGATTTCCCGGTCATGCTCCAATAGCTAGCAGTTGTGCGCAGTTCCCCTGTCTGTCATTTCCACCTCCATATTTTACTCCCCTTCACCCTCATCAGGCGCGTATGATCCCACCTTTTTTCTAGTACAGGGCGGGAGAACCCGCCCCCTATATTCAGTGGCCCGTGAACCACTGGATGAATTAGCCGCTCTCCCTAAAAAACAACCACCTTGCCCACTTAAAGTGTTCGTTCTTAATGCCAGATCCTTGCTCAATAAAATGCCCCTGCTTCAGACTCTAGTCTTTGTCCACTGCCCAGATATCGTTATAGTAACTGAAACATGGACAACACCTTCCGTAGTCGACCCCGAGCTCTCTCTTATAGGTTATACTTGTACTCCAAATGATCGCCGTGACAGTTGTGGTGGAGGAAGCTGTATCTATATTAAACAAGCGCTGGAATTTCGGACCTTAGATCATTCACAATTAACTGCGGTTGACGAGAGCTGCTGGCTTCAAATTACCTTACCTTTACTCATTGGCTGTGTCTATTGCCCGCCCAATACCAGTGAGGATTTCGATCTTTGTCTCTCACAAGCATGCCATGCTGCAGTTGACTTAAATTTTAAGTATTGCTTAATTGCAGGTGATTTCAACCTTCCTGACATTCACTGGTTTCCAGTCCCCTCCGGCCCCATAAATTTCGAGGACTTTCTCGAGGCCGTAGATATTGGCATGTGGACCCAGGTTGTTGACTTCCCTTCCCGAGGATCAAGCATAATTGATCTAATCTTTTGCAGAGGTTGCCTGCCTTTGACAGTGTCATCATTAGGCCCACTTGGGAGCTCAGACCATGATCTCGTTGTTTCTACACTGCAACTTGAAACCGATGAAACGCTTTCCAAAAATATAGCTTTTTCTTTGATTTTCGATTAGCGCTTTCGACAGAATTATTGATACATCTTAACTCCCACGACTGGTCTAATTTATTTATGTGTCAGGATGTGAATAATTGTACCGGTATGCTTTAGGAAGTTAATGATCCACTTATTTCTCGTTTTGTTCCCCAAAAGAAATTAATAAATATCACGGATGAGGTTTATCTCCCTTTATCTTTTCGCGGTAGGTTGCGTAAACTCTCTCGTCAATTCCATTTGCAAAACGACATTTTCGTTCTGCCCTTGATTCACCGTATTTTTGAGCAGGCTAAGAGGCTAACCGAAGAAAAACGGCTAGCCGAAGAGGTCAAATATGTCGAAAACCGTTCGTTAAATGTAGCGAAATTTGTTCACACGCAAAAAGAACCCATAGTAAAACATGTCATCCCGTAATACTGAACTCCGTTGGCAATCCTGTAGTTGATGACAAATTGACGGCTGATAGTTTTAACGTTTTCTTGTCCAGAACATTTATTAAAAATTCGACCGCTCCCCCTCCGCCCATCCAGCTTTGGACCGGTGACGTCCTCGAGAACATAACTTTTACCCTCTGGGACGTATCCGTAGCCATTCGACGTTTTCGTCAATCTTATAGTCCTGGACCAGATGGCGTACCGATCAGTATTATAAAGGCGGATGCTAATGATATTTTCCCGTCACTTCTATGTAAGATATTTAATCTAGCTCTTGAAAGTGAAACCTTTCCCAGTGTATGAAAGGAATCGCACATTCTACCTATCCCCAAACACGGCCAATCTACGTCATTTGACGATTTTAGGCCAATCAACACACTGTCCGCAGCTTCGAAAATCCTGGAGACCTTGATCAAAGATAAGATGATGTATCATTTAACTGAGAATAACCTATTGAGTGCAGCCCAGCATGGGTTCCTCAAAACAAGGTCTTGTGACACATGTCAGCTCTCTTTCTTTGCTCATGTTCTACAATCTAGGGCTAATGGCTTTGCACTTTAAATAGTCTATTTCGATTTCACCAAGGCATTCGATCGTGTTGACCATGCCCTCCTTCTGAGGAGTGGAGTTATTCAGGGAAGTGTGCTAGGACAGCTTTTATTTTGGCTTTTTGTCAATGATGTGCCAGTTTTATTTCAAAATGGTAGACCCTTTATGTATGCCGACGATTTAAATGTTGCCTATCGATATAAACCGGTTGATCGCAACATCGTGCATGAGCTCTTAAAAAAGGATTTTCAGGCCTTCGCTCAGTGGTGTCGCACATGGTGCCTCTCACTTACTTGGCAAAAGTGCTACGTTATGGTTATTGGCGACAACCATCAGCCCCACCTAAGAATAGACGGTCACGATCTAAATGCGCCCGGAGTTATAAAGGATCTAGGCATATCATATTCTAGTAGTCTTAATCTGTCAGAGCACTGCGCCCTGATTGTCTCGAAAGCACGCCAAACTACTGGGTTTATCCTCAGAAAGTTTAAAACCGTCAACATTAGAATCAGCCTACACAAAATGTATGTCAGGCCTAGTCTGGAATACTGCTCGTTTCTATTTAACCTTCTGCACGCTAGTGAACGAAAGAAGATAGAATCAGTCCAGCACTTCTTTTAAAAAGAGTTTTCTATTCAGAACACCGAAACCTGTCCTACCAACAACGCTGTGAGCTTACAAGCCTTGACCTGCTGTGGCTTCGCAGATTACAGAAGGGACTATTTTACTGTTATAACTTCTGAACAGTCGTACATTTAACCCCTTTCATCTCTGATGCACCTCGACCAATCTCGGCGCACCAGTCATCGATATGTATTTTTATTTCTTCCTTTGGCACGCACAGTTATATACCAGGAGTTTTTTTCGGTAAACGCTATAGAAATCTGAAATAAGCTACCTAACAGTATCAAAATTTAGCAAAGCTATCCTTTGTTTACGTGGACTGTCACTAGTTTTCTACATTAAGGGCACCTTCCAAAAGGTTTGGGTGCTGACTCTGTGGAAGCTCTTTCGGTTCTGATGGCGTTCCCGGACTCCGAATCCTGTGCCGGACTTCATGCTGAGGGCAATATTGCTGGCTCTGCAGACCTCAATCGGCTTATTTCTCGGTCGACAGCGAACAGCCGCTCGCCGACATACCTGCTGGTGCAGAATACCGGATGTGTTACGCTCAATGGAGAAAATCTTCACCGGGCACCTGTTTTAACGCGTCCCTGTCCTGAACTTTAATTACTCAATAAGCTGCAGTTTTTTCTCCTGAAAACGCCTGAAACAGCGATCAGGAGTTCTTTACACTGTCAACTTGCACCTATACTGTATATATTTTTTTGATCCTGCCTATAAACTGGCAATAAATAAATAAAATAAAATATATATTTCAGTAAAGTTCAAGATATTCAAGGATAATAGGCATTGCCATTGAAGACCCTATAAGCACCACCAATTATTTGTTCTCCAACTTGAACAATTTGATCTTCGTTACCACTTCACTAGGACTGTTCCGGACAATACTGTTCAACTGCATGTACTTACTTGCTTCCTGCTCATCTGGAATTCTTTATTGTGCCGAAATTCGTCATAAAACGGATCAAATAGGAATTTGTTTATCACCTTATTCAAGTTGACTGCGCAGGCTCTGCACCAATAAAAACTGAGAACCACTCAGGGAACCAAACGTGTACAACCTCGTGAAGATCTGAAGTTATCCAAGACCTTCGACATCTCCGAACGGCTGAGTCGCTCCTGAATATCCTTCATACCGTTTTTAGTATTTTTCAAAAGCGTTTTTGAACAAGTATAAACATTTTTGCTCATATTGCATTAAATACTCGCCATACTCCAAAGCCAGTCGGAAATTTTCGTTATACGCTCAAAGGAGAACATACTTTTACGCAGTGGTTTAACATTTATGGACTCAAAACAATTGTTTGCTAGCAACAGAACCAGTCACGGAACTTCCTTTAAAGGAAAGCCTGTTGAGCTGGCTTCGACATCCACGACTGGCACTCCATCAGTTTATACTTGTAACCAAAAAACCAGCAAAGCGCACAAAAAGCGTAATGGCAGCCAAATCCGTTGGTTGCGAGGACGAATCTTGCGTTGGATGTTCTTATATTTTACTAAGAGTTCAAAAACTGGAAAATGAGCTTGCAGACTTAAGGAAGCTCTTGCAAGATAACATTACTCGACGAAATACGCTTAGCAATATTCCAGTTAAAAAGGCAGTGACTAAAGCACGAAAATTATCAAAAACTACAACTTGTTACAGCTCACAATGTTCAGACGCGATTACCCATAACGAACGGATAGCAGGAACACAGTCTCCGAATCCAACGGACGACGACCAGAGCAAACCACAAATCTCATCCTGCTATCTTGGGTGTTATAAAGAGCCCGTAGTTGAATCCGAAGAAACAAACGCGTGGAAAGCTGCAATGGGGAAACACCACAACAGGAGGACAAAGTTACAATCAACTCTGATGGATTCATTGAAGCCTTCAGACGAGAGTTTGGTCAGAGGTAGACTTAATCCCAACGAGAGCTCTGTAAACCGTTCTCGTGCCCCTAAGGAGAACATAGGAGGAAGCGAAAATTCCAAGCACCAGGATCGACAACAGTGTTTAGTTATTCAGGGTTTGCACGAGTCAACTGCAGTCCGACCAGAAGACCGTGTCGCCGAAGACCTTGCTTCGTTTAATGGCCTCCTAAACCAGTTGCTCCCACCGGGCATGGAAGTAAAAGTTATTAAAGCATTCCGGATCGGCAAAAGGTCTGAAGAAAGCCTAGGAACGCCGCGACCGCGACCTCTGAAAATAATGCTAGAGAGCAAAGAGCAAATCAAGGCGATCCTATCCAAAAAAACTAACCTACGTCACTCGCATAAAGAGGTTTTTTTCAACCGGACTACTCCCCCGCGGAAAGGCTGAAACAGCGAGAACTTGTCTTGGAACTACAATCAAGACTGAAGGCTGGCGAACACAATCTGGCTATTTTCAAGGGGAAGGTAGTTCAAAAGTTTACGAATTTTCCATTGAACCAACCGATTGTTCTGAGGACAACGGCAGCCACCTCAATAACGCCAAAACCATCAGGGAACCAATTGCCCAAAGAGATGTCAGAACTGATTCCGTAACGCCCAGCGTTCTCACTAAAGAAACAAGAGTAACCGCAAATCATCAAGAAACGGAAAAGACATACGAACTTAACGTTAGAGGAGACGCAGTTGGGCCCATAAAATTGACAAACGCAACAGGAAATTTGGTTGGCGCAAAATTGAAGTGCTTGTATACAAATGCGCAAAGCCTTTTATCAAAACTTGAATGGTGAAAAATTTGCCTTGCCGAAGTATCTCCGGATGTGATAGCAGTAACCGAAACCTGGCTGTCGAACAGTATTCGAGATAGCGAAATAACATTGTCTGGGTATCAAATATATCGGAGGGACAGAGAAAACCGACAGGGTGGTGGAATAATTGTGTATGTGAAAGACGTGCTAATAGTGTCTGACAAGACGAGCAAGTTTGCGTGCAGCACGGAAGCCATATGGTTGAACATCAAGGCTCCTGGCTCTCCATGTCTAGATGTCCTCATTGTCTATCGGCCACCTAGGATAGACCGAGTCGCGGACACCCACTTGTTGGAACAATTAGAAAATTTCTCCCGTAGACCTAATGTCATGATTATGGGTGACTTCAACGCACCAGGAATTAACTGGAGCACTGTTCAATCATCATGCCCGAAATCGACTTTTGATTATGTTTTTCTGCAAAAGACCTTGAATGCGCTCCTCACACAGCATGTCCCTTTCCCACCAGTACACGTGAAGGACAAAGAACTAACTGTCTTGACCTGGTTTTCACGAAAACATCAGGCAGCATTGACGAGATTATTTCAATGCCTCCGCTCGGTCGTAGTTATCATGTGGTGCTTATGTGGGACTACTCCTTATTCTTCGTTGCGCCTGCTATAGAGGAAAAACGGCGTAACGTTTGGCGAGGAAACTTTCATCAGATGCGAGCAGATTTAACAGACATCAACTGGACCTCAATGTTTTCGAGCACCGTAAATGAAGATTGGGAGTCCTTCCGAAATGTTCTTCTGCAACGTATTGACAACCACTGCCCGCTAACGAGTGTCCATCACAGCAAGCGTCCTGGGTGGCTAGACAGCAACTTAAAAATGGAAATAAACAGGAAGCACAAGTTGTGGAGAAAATATCGCGAGTCTAATCAAGTCGCCTATTTTAATAAGAAAAAACACAGAGAAACAAAAATGAGAAGCCTTATTCTTAAAACGCGAAGAGAATTTGAGGAGACTTTTGCTGCAAAAGGCAACGCAGAATCCAAAAGTTAGTCTACAGTTACCTCCGTAGATGTACAAGGAATAAACATCAAATACCGCTGATAAAAGACTGCCGTGGGCGTCGATATTTCGAAAAAAGGGAAAAAAGCCGAGTACTTTTCACAGTTCTACCGCTCAGTCTTTACAAACGAGGCAAGGTTCCTTCGTCCCTCAGTGGATAACCAGCCGACTGCAAGCATTAGCCACATACCATTCTCAGAATTTCTGATCCAAAAAGGAATTAAAAAGAACTAAAAGAGTCGAAATCCCCAGGACCAGACGAGCTTCCACCCAAGCTTCTGAAAGAACTCGCCAATGAACTTTCCGCACCTCTGTCAGTGCTCTTTCAAAAGTCCTTTGACTCCGGAACACTTCCTTTCGATTGGAAGCTGGCACATATAACTCCCTTGTACAAAAGCGGTAGCCGGGCGTCAGTGACAAACTACAGGCCCATAAGCTTAACATGCATCCTTGGCAAGATTATGGAAAGGATCATCAAGAGCGAATTGGTGAAATTCCTAGAGACTCATAATTTGTTATCAAGCTGTCAACACGGGTTTAGAAAAGGAAGATCATGCACAAAGAATTTGCTCTATTCGCTCCAGAGGTGGACCCAAGCACTTGAAGATAGACACGCGGTTCACATTGCCTTCATTGACTTTCAAAAGGCCTTCGATACTGTGCCGCACGAGAGACTGCTGTACAAGCTAGAAAGAATTGGAATCAGAGCTAACCTCCTCAAGTGGATCGAAAACTTCCTCGTGGGTCGGCGCCAGGTTGTGTGCATCGGCCAAGAGAGGTCAAGTTCTGCTGCGGTCGAGAGTGGGGTTCCTCAGGGTTCAGTACTGGGGCCAATACTGTTTTTAATATACGTGAACGATTGTGTCAGGAATCTCGACTGTGAAGCAGCAATGTTTGCCGACAACATTAAAATCTGGAATGTAATCTAGAGCCCTGCTGACGAAGATAAACTGCAGATCAACTTAACACGGTTGGAGGAGTGGTCGAATCATTGGCTTTTGCGGTTCAACGTCGATAAGTGTACAATACTTCGCTTAGGCAACCCATCTGGATCTGCCGAAAGTAGAAGTTACTTTCTCAACGGTGAAGCCTTAAAAGACGTGGAAACCCAAAAGGACCTTGGTGTGCTGACGACCACCACCTTAAAACCATCGTCTCACTGCTCGAAAGTGGCGAAGAGGGCAATTTCGGTGTTGCATGCCATCAGACGAGCCTTTTTGGATTTCAATGAAGATCTTTTCGCTAAGACCTTTGGAACATTCAGTAGGCCGCATTTGGAATATGCTATGCACGCCTGGAAACCCTGGACAGTTCAAGATCAGAACTGCCTCGAAAGAGTACAGAGGAAAGCCACCAAAATGGTTAGAAGTCAAAGCTCCTTGCCATATCCAACCCGCCTAATGAATCTTAATCTGTTCCCTTTGAGTTATAGGCAAATGCGTGGTGATCGCCTGCAGACATTCCGCATTGTGAAGGGATTGGATTGTTGCCTGGAATTCTCGGACTTCTTTGAATTTGCCGCCACGACCCATCTCCGAGGTCACCCATTGAAACTGCGTGTCCAGCAGGCGAGACTGGATGTGCGCAAGTTCTCCTTTTCTGTCAGAGTGGTTAAACCATGGAATGCCCTCCCTGAAGACGTTGTGATGTCACCATCGCTGGAAAGCTTTAAAAGGAACTTTGACAGTTTTATGTTCCGCAACGAGCCTGAGCGATGAGGCATTTATCTTAACCCTCAAGAGTCGTGCACCACTTGTCAAATTTTATGACCGCCTTTTGTACCTTTGCAACCCACACGGTTTCTCTGTATACCGCACTTAATTTTACGTTACAAATAGGGTACTCAAAGGCCCATGCCTATTTCCCTCAATAAATTGAATTGAATTGAAAAAAAGACCCTATTTATAAAAAAAATTTAACTGCAATATTGCAGTCGAAATACGCGTCATTGTAAGGTAGTGAATAACATATTCACTTCGAAAGAAAACCGTTTTTAACAGTTGAATCTGGGCATTGTTATCCTGAAGGACTGATGATTATTTATGTCAAATATTAATATCACCATTATCTGTATGTATGCGCAAAGCTTTTGTGTGATGTAGCAGTTCCTTCCTGGAAAAATTACAGTATTTTTCAAACGAATATAAATGCAGTTACTGTTTGAATGTGTCCGTCGTGTCCGCCCGTATGACGTCCTCTGGGAGTTCGATCCAGGCACCAAAAACTCGTTGCGAAAACAAAGGGCGACTATAATCCCGGGGCGATAAGGCTCATCGAAGATATTCCAGTTTTAAAACATATGTTACTATTAAGGAGTGTAGAATATATTTGCATATAAAACAAAAGGTTTCCTATCAGTGGGTGAATAAGGCTTTCGCCCTTGAACCCTTTTTTTTCAAGTTCAATATGGCAATAGAATAAGCGTTCACAACCGTTAATATGCGAAATGTAAATGAAAAGTCATCGATACATGGTGTGATGAGTGGCTGCTGAACCTTAATCTTAACAAATGCCAAATAATCCGACTGCGGTCTAGTTCCAGAAGGATGATAAGGTTTGAATACCAGTACTTCATCAGTGGTCACCAACTCCAGGAGGTAAATATTCTAAAGGACTTGGGCATATGAATAACACCAACTCTCAAACCATCGTCACACTGTGCGAATATCGCAAAGAAAGCTATGTGTATTTGAGGCGCGATCAGGAGGTCCTTCGTTAATTTTGACGGAGAGCTTTTTGGGCGCGTGTTTGGAACATTTATCCGGCTGGTGTTGGAATATTGCGTTCAGGCGTGGCGCCCTTGCACGAAACATGACTACGCTCTGCTGGAGAAAGTTCAACGGAGGGCAACAAAACTAGTCAAAGGATTGGAATGCCTACCCTATGAGGGCCGCCTAGCAAGACTTAAAGTTTTTCCTCTCTCTTATAGGCAATACAGAGGGGATATGATCTTAGTCTTCAAACTTGTCAGAGGAGTTTATTGTGCTCTTCAGATGGCCAACTTTTTTGAATTGGCAAACATGACAAGTCTCCGAGGTCACCAATACAAACTGAAAAGAAATCACGCCAAACTTGAAGTGCGGGCCAACTTCTTTTCCCAACGGGTGATTGACGAATGGAACAAACTGCCAGCCTCAGTTGTTCAGGCTGAAAGCGTAGAAATGTTTAAAAAAAGACTTGACGCATTTATACTTGATGAACATATATTAAGTCGACAGCAATGATCGATATACTAAACGACTATCGCCATGTAACATTTGCTTGTTTTGCTTCTGTCTATCTGTAAATATGGTTTTCAAAGGCTCTGCCTATCTCCCTTATATATACTGAATTATATATGTGTGCCAGGCACAAGCTGCCGCTACTGACACAACCTGCATTATATGTAAAATAGTTTATCAGCAATGAGTATCTAGGCTGCGCATAACCGTTTCAGCCCTTTCTGAAATGACAACCTCATCAGGGAGCCCCTTCCATACCCCAACGACCCTCTGCAAAAAGGCATTCCGTCGGACATCCGTATGGACCAAATTCATCTTTAAATTTAAAGGGATGACTCCGCAGATGTTAGATACCAGCCAATTCGAAGATGGCATCATATTATAGAGCACACTCACGGCCTGTCACAACGTAGTTGCCTGTGATTAAGAGGAAACAACACAAGAACAGCAAGTCTGTTTTCACTAGGTAGAATCCCGAGATCCTTGAGCATCTTCGTATCCCTTAACTACCCTCGTTATAGCTCAAGACAATCCTCTTTAAATCAGGAAGTTCAGGCCAGGACGGCATAGTCAAAATGAGCTCGAACAAATGCCGCGTAGGTTTTTCTGAATTGTTCCTCATCAATCTGCTCAAATCCTCGACTGAGCGCAAATAAGACATTTTTCGCGCGTTGAGCTGTCTGGTTTGACTGAGTTTTTTTATAAGAACACTGATATCCTTCTGTTCCTCAACCATTTAAAGTGACAGCCCATCGAGAAGTTATTGGTAGTAAAAATCCTCTTCACTCGTCTTCCTGGTACAAAAACATAGGACAAAACACTGTCCAACGTTAGAACTTCAGAGCCAATGAGCAGACCAGCTGCTACGACGGTCGAGACTCTCTTGAAATGCGTGCCTATTGGCATCAGATCTGATAGTCCTTCACAATGTAACCTCGTCTTCAAACATAACGGTGCTGCAACCCAGGTCGCCGACGCAGTCGTTGATGCACACTTAGAAGAAAGGCGGCCCTAAGACGGAGTTTTTGGGGACACCACTTAGAACCGGAGGAGGTGTTGAATTGTAGGCAGGGAAGCACAGGGTTTTCAATCTTCCTGAAATAAAATCTGCGGCCAATTTCAGCAGAACTCCTTTAATTCCAATTTCAGGTAGAATATAGATATGGCGTTCCAGTGGGACACAGTCGAACGCCTTCTTAAAATCAGTAAAAAATAAACAAATAAATTGTACATTTAAGGCCCAGAGAGCCTCGTCGTGTCAAACTTAGTATCGCGGCATAAATGAATACAAAGTTGATAATTGCTGCACTGTGTGAGCAGCCATATTAACAGCAGAAATGAACAATAAGGTAGGCATGACCGATTCAGAATGATTTGCCATTTTTAAAACAAATGTCAACAATCTTTGACATAAACGGTGAACTACAAATGAAGCAGTAAAATCACTCCTTTATTTTAATCGGAGGCGGAGTTCGGCAAGCCGCCAATTTAAAAACAAATAGGAGACAAAAAAACTGTTTAACTAAAAACTTAATAGCTAGATGCAACGGGATAGTACTGTGATGTTGCTGACAACGTATGAGGGTTTGGAACGCTCCTTGTTGTGTAAGAGATAATATAGCAGTCAGAGCTAGTGTTTTTAACCACCAGTGGAGGTGAGAGAGGAGAAACTCATCGTGGACACCAGGGTCAAAACGAAGAGGGTACAGTAAAGGTCATGAGATTATCATCGAGATGCGACCTTGCCGACTGCATAGTCCAACAATCAAAGAGGCAAACCATCAAAACCAACCTTGATCATCAACTGAACCTAGAGAGCATCGTCGGGTTTGCAAAATTGGAGAAAATGTTTCAAGGTTTTAAGAGTTTGCGATGCTAGTTTAAAAGGGGGGACGAAAAAGTAAATGCAAAGATTGACTCTGCAGAGGAGGATGAAAATATAATGAGTGACCAATATAATATCAAGGGAGCTGCCTCAAATATCAGCAGGTCAGTTTTCAAAATCCTAAAGTTGCGAGTTTGGGAAGGAAACAGACAATAAGGACTTTATATCTTCCGAAGTGAAATGTTTGCGTAATTTTGTTTTGAAAATAGCTAATGTAGACGAAAACCTAACTTGCAGTGGAAGATTATTCCTAATGAAAGCGTATTTAGAGGCAATAAACTAAGAACGATTAGTTGTGAAGCTAAAGGGTAGTGAAATGATCACGTAGGAATTACGAGTGGCATAGGCTCGATCTACCGGAGAGAGAGCGTTACATCGTGGGAGATTTGGGCAAGTGTTAACGTGAAACAGGAAGCAGAGACCGGCTTCGAGTCTTCTTACCTTCAGAAATTTAATGTTTGCTAACTGGCATCTATCCGTTTAAGAGATACTAGATCCAGGAAGCGAAAATAGTCTTCGAGTAAAAGCCCTCTGAACTTTTTCAATCTTACTGCGCTTCCGAGGCCTTCATCAGCCCCGAGAGGGGACAGCAGTATTCTAGGATAGGAAGAACAAACATGCGAAACAGGTTTAACTTTATTTCCGGAAGGAAGAAATTATGTGATAATAAACCACATATCTGCGAAACCTTTGCAGAAATTCGATCTGCATGAGGCGATAATGCTAGCATATTCGTGTAACTTAGACCTAAGTGCCTTATGGTTGATCGTTCTTAAAGTGAACTTTTTTACAATACGCGGGCACCAGGAAAAGTGGTGGGGCCATTGCACATGAAACTGCTCTTGAATGGAGAAAATGCCAACTGCCAACTAAAGCTCCAACGTGAGTGCATAAGTAGAATGGTGTTGCTTTTATCAAGGCAACTAAAGGCAGTTTCTTTCGAAATGAATAAATGCACTTAATGATCGTCAGCGTAAATAAAATTTTGTGAATTTGTGAGTGAAGCTGAAATTGCGTTAATGTACAGAATGAAGAGAAGTGGACCTGAAACCGTGCCTTGAAAAACGCCACTCGTGATCGGCTGAGGCGTCGAGTAGCTATTACCTACTTAAACCTTCTGGCTGCGTTTAGACAAGTAGGAATCAATGAAGTCAAGGAGAGAAGACCGGATGCCAAGGGCTATCAGTTTCACCAGAAGACGTCTCTGTGGTTCCTTGTAAAAGACTTTGCTTAGGTAAAAGTAGATCACAACCACTGACTGTTGCTCATTACGAAGGGAAGTGACGAGGTTAAGTAAAGCTAAGTGACACATTTTGCAGGATCTCCCAGGTAGAAAACTATATTGCGAGTCACTTAGGAGCTCATTTTCTAAGCAAAAGTCAAGAATCTGATTAAACATATTTTTTCCAGAAGTTTTGCTAGAGCCGGGGTTTTATGAACGCCTCCATAATTATTTACGTCCGAACGAGATCCCGACTTGAAGACAGGAAGAATAGTAGATATCTTTCATGAGTCAGGAAAGAATCCGTTTAAAAGATTAACTGAGAATACATGGCTAAGCAACCGGGGAAAGCTCAGCACTCTCTTAATAACTGAATTTGGAATACCGTCAACCCTTGAAGTGTGCGAGTTTTTCAGACGAATTATTTGCTTACGAATTAGTTCTATGGTGCTGATAACATTAAATGAAGATGCCTGAAACTTTAGAACTGGTTCAGATTTCATCGTAGGATGATTTGCAAACAATGTACTAAACAATTCTGCCTTGCCAGAGTCTTCGAGATCGAAGTTCACAGCTTCATTTAATAATGGAGGTATTTTATAACCTCGTTTAGAGCAGATCGACAGCGGAGCAGTTAAGCAACAGATTTTGCAGATTTCGGCTCGCTGAAAGCGCAAGATCCCCTCTATCTGTCACGCGCAAGACGAATCTTAGAGGCTATTTCAATAATCTCTGCAATCCTTAGATGTTCAGATAACGAACTAGTATATTGATCTTTTAATTGCTTCCTCAATTTCTTTAGTCCAGGCAAATTAAAGTGAAATAGGGTGGATTCCGAAGTGTAGGGCTTGACAATTATGGTTGACACAAATTCCAGGATGTTATTTGAAACGACTGACATATAGTCAGAAAGACATGCTGCATCGTCCATAAAGGAGCGAGGCTGCCAGTCTATTGAGTCCAAAAATGTGTTAATTAAGCTCATATCTGCGAGTATACATGACGTCAACCTTACCATCTTCATACTGTGAGCTAGTTCACTGCTTTTTGGAGAGCAATCAACGGGAAAGACAACAGGACTTCCGTCTGACGTCAAGCTGGAGCTCATAGAGTAATCAATTTTCCTCCAGGAACCTTATGGTCGCCTTCTTAATCAAAGATTCCGTTTTTTACAGCAACTGGAGGTATGGCTGACAGGCCGATAATTGGTTTAATAAGATCGAGCTACACTCTTGTATATGGAGTACATATTTGCTGCCTTCCATTCGGATAGCAGTTTCCCTGATTCAAATGACGAATTGAATATATGCGCTAGTTGTTTGGAGAGTTTGCCAGCCAGATCTTTCCAGAACTTTGCTGGTAAATCGTCCGGACCAGATAACTGCGCTACTTACAGATTTCGCAGTTCTCGTTCCACGAGAGGTTCCGGGAAGAGTATATATTCAAGCACTGGACCGGCCTCTATAATAGCACCGCTGACGTGATCAAGCTGAAGTTCAAGTTCTCTAGTGAATACCGAGGCAAAGAACCGACCCAAGTGCTCGGCGAACTCGAAAATTTCAAAAATTCAACAGTTTTCCCATCCATAAGTACTGGGACTGGGTCGTTAGTTTTAACTCGAATATTGATATTATGGAATAATATTTTAGATTTATTCATAGCTTTTCCTTGCCTGCCGGATCATTTTCTTGACAGCATTTCGTTGTTAAAGAAATTCGTCGAGATGTTCTTCTGACCCTGTGCCCCTGAATATCTTCAATTTTTATTTTCTTCTTTAACTGCCTGTTCAGAGCTCTTATTAACCAGGCAGGGTGACAAGTTTTCTTTTGCACCTTCACTAGACCAGTTCACTTTTCCTCACTGAGAGTTTGCATTTCTCGTTCCACGAGAGGTTCCGGGAAGTGTATATAATCAAGCAGGGGAACGGCGTTTACAACAGCACCATTGACATTGTCATCCTGAACCATAGTTGCTCTAGTGAATAACAAGACAAAAAAATGTATTAAATTTATATTTAGTTAGCACCCGCAAGCAACTGTCTAAACAAACATTAATAACGAAATAAAGTTTTGACAATGTGTGCAGCTAACATGTACAAATACTTCATAATTTAGACAGAATTTGTTCTGCTAGATCAACAGTAAGCGATGTTTTGAAATTAATGGCAAACTAAAAAGAGCCAGTGAAAAAATCTCTTCCTTAAAAATTGATGCAGAGTTCAATAAGCCTTCATTTTCGAATAGAACGTAGGAGAAAAAACTGCTTAGGAAAATAAGGTCAGGTGGTATAGATGGGTAATACTGCAGAAGCATTTACGAATGAGACAATGAAACGTCGAGATGGTTCGTTCATGATCACTTAGGCGTATGAAGCAAAATCACACGAAAAAACATCAATATACTTAATTCCTCAGCATCTTATGATCCAGAATTGATTTCTGATTATGGTTAGTATCCAAATAAACGGTAGCATTTTAGACTGTGGACCACCGAATATTTACATCCGAATAACTTCATCGTTTGGATGACTGGTGATATAAAGAGACATCATGGTTCATGGGGGACTTGAGGTAGTGAAAATATAGTTTCAAGAGGGTCACTCAAATTCCCAATGGTCTTTTCTCCGAGTCATGTGGAAAGCTACTGGGAAAAGATGAGGGAAAATAAAAGGTTAATAGAATCAATGTTAATAGTAAACAATTAATTAGTAAACAATTTGCTTTAAAAATAACTTGTAAAACTTATCATTTTTTATCTCTGTATGTTAGTAGTATGTTTTTTTCCGTTTTTAACATCATTTATGCTCTATGTTATTCGAATGCGCAATGAGCCGCACGTCTAGGTTTTGATATAGCTTTATGAAACGAATGAAACTAGCTGTTTCATACAGCTAGATCAAACATAATCAACACTATGATATATAATACAAATATGAAGACTGTATGACTGCATTGAATGTTTCTTACCGTTTAACACTTCTTGCTCCTTATCTATTTTCACCTTTTTAGCAATCAGTCAACTAAGTCTAATTATTCGGCAGACCCCACACCGGAATCGACTGCGCTCACATCTGATTGGAAGTATCTATCCCTTCGAATCAACCGCAGACGTTTCTACCTCTGTTAAATGAATACCCTCGAACGTCAATAAAAGACTAGTCTTGACTCTTAACATTATTTCCCTGATACATTCACCTTCATTCTGTATAGCTATTTTTCCTTAATTTTTGCTATTTCTTAACCTTGGAAAACATGTTTTTTTACTTAAAACAAACTCGTCATTTCGAACACTGCTATTTAAGCAAACAAACAAACCAAAGCTTAAGTGTTTAAAGAAAAGAGGAGTTTGTTTAAGGTTTATTCCTGTGTTCTAAGGATTTGACGGCACCCAAGCAGTGCCAAATAAATAAACCTATTTATTTATTTATTTATAAATGTGCAGTTTTCGCTTGAATGCAGAAAGACTAGTAAACTACCTTATTTCAATTGGCAAGTTATTCCAAAGAAACCTATACCTAGAAGCAAAAAATAGAGAGCGTTTACACGTGGAGGATGCAGGAGGAGGTATAATTAGTGCACAGTTTCTTAGGTTATAAGGAAGACTAATAGGGTGATGACAGAAAGCTTGGGGTAGAGTTGAGCTATTATTTAGTCGGAAAAGGAGACAAAAGTCTGCTTCCAGTTTCCTGACACAAAGAAATTTTAGCTTCGTTATCTGGCATCTTAGATAGCAATATTATATAGTAATATAAATGTTACTACTACTCCGCCAACTGAACAACCAGTAACAGAAATTGTCGACCCAGCAACTCATACAAATCCTGTGACGAACGTTTTAATCCCTTCAAGCTTAAAAGATAACCCAATTTGTCTCTAAGTTACTATTCCTATATAAAAAGCTTTATTGAGCACACCATTACTACTAAAAAGCCCAAAAATGTCAACCCAAGAAATATGAGTGCTCCAAACTCTGCAAACTCTCATAAGCCACAAATAAGCTCTTATAATAACACCTCAACTCCCTCAAATCCAAATGCATGGCATAGGAGTTAACAAACGCACGCTAACCTTTCAAACATAGTAGCAACTTATGGCAACCAAACCAGTTACCCAGGTCGGCAAAACTTCCCAAAAATAACCCCAGGTATTACCAATAACCACCCAGTTAATCCTTCCCCCCATATGGGGCATAACCTCTTCAACCAACCCATGCTCTCTAACACCTACACACAACCCATACACTTTAACCCATGCACTAAAATCCCACCACCCTATCAACACATACACTCTTACCCATTCACTCATTTCTCACCATACACATCACCATACCTTTCAAACTATCAAAAAATAAAGTGACTTAGTTACACACTTCCTTTCTATTAGCCCATCAAGAAAATCAAAATAGTTTTAGAAATTAGTTTTTTCACAACAGCTGGACTCTTCCCTATCCAACATCCTAAGTATCGCCCTTATTAATGCGAGACCGATAGTACATGAAATACCAAAACTTAGGACATTCGTTGAAGCTTATAATCCCGATAAATTTTGTTATACGGAAACATGGGTAAATGAATTAACATCAAACGCTTCGCTATTTGTCCCAAACTGCAATTTCTAACGGCAAGACCGCCTTAATAAACGAGGCGGTGGCTGTATGATATACATCAAAACTACCATTGAACAATGTGGTTTCGATGTTTCACACGAAACTTTCCCTGGCGAAGCATGCTTTGCCACCATAAAATCCCTGTCGCACAAAAATATACTTATCGGATGTCTCTACAATCCTCCAGAATGTAGTTATGATGACACTGGCCTAACCAATTTAATAGATACCATATCAAATATTCAATTTGAATATAAAATAATTGCAGGCGATCTAAACCGTCCTCAAATAAACTGGGCTAAACTATCAGCTCCCACCAGACATGATGAACTGTTATCATCAATTGTGTTCCATAACTGGACACAAATAATCAATAACCGACCCGAGGGAACAACATACTAGACATTATTCTCACAAATGATATCTGGCCCCTACATACGCATAACGACAGCATAACCTTTGAAAGTGATCATAAGGCAATAATAACAATGCTCCCTCTAAACATAAAAGAAACATCAGATTCTAATAACATTTAATCAATCCAAAAAACTCGACAGTGATTATATGAACAGCAATGTAAGGTCACTAGACTGGAGTTCATATCTTCTAACGACATCCACGACGGAAGCTGTTAACCTTTTATACACTTCCCTTTTTATAATTCGAGATACCTAAATGGATGAGATATTATCGTATAAGTCACAAATTCCTAACTTCCTTTCAAAGAAACTTAAAAAAACTAAAAAAAACCAAATTCATGATCCCTCAGTTAGTTATTTATCCACACTCAGACAAATTAGAGAAATTCATGATCTAGGTGAAAAAATGGAAGCAAACAAAAACATAGCAGCGGAACGCCGGACCATAAAGTCCTCTGAACAAACAGCCCAGATCTGTCAGATACAAATGAACATTTATCCAAAACCGTGTCCCCAACTCATTATTGATGACGCAGGACAATTAATAACGGACAAAAAACAAATAGCAAATTTATTCAATAAGTATTTCTCAGCCAACTATTTCAGTTGAGGATGAGCCGATACCCCAACCAACAGACATGAAAGCAATTACCCTCAATGAGATCTGTTTTAGCGAAGAAACCGTCAAAAAAGCAATCAGACAACTGTCTAATTCCAACTTTTATGAAACGGATAAAATCCCACCTTGAAAACTGAAGCATATAATATAAGCTCAAATTCTGCTGTCTTGTCTATTCTCCTTACTCCATTCGAATGGTATATATCCAGAAATCTGGAAATAATCTAGAATTACACCAATATTTAAAAACGGAAACGGATCTGATAGACAAAGCTATCTTGGTGTTCACCAAACAGCGGTTATAGCGAAAATCCTAGAAAAAATAATTTCGAACCAAATGATAAATTATCTAGCAAACGCTTACCTCATACCTTCCTCTCAACACGCTTTCTTAATTATAAAGTCATGTCAGTCCTGCCATCTCACCTTCATTGAATTCGTTTCAAGTAACTGAGATGATGGAAACACGGTAACGACGATATACTTTGCCCTAAAAAAAGTTTTCGATAAAGTCCCCCATCAAAGGCTTCTAGTGAAGCTAATAAGTCATGGGATTGGGTCTGCTCTTAACGACTTTCTAAAATCTTACCTTAAAAACCGATATCAGGAAGTTCAAATTCGAAACGTGGTCCGAGAACCATCTCCTTTTAGCAGTGGAGTACTTCAGGGGACTATACTAGGTCCCCTCCTATTTCTTATATACATTCACGACTTATCCTCTATAGCAACGCAGGCTAAAACATTTTTATGTGCGGACGACTTAAAACTTGCATATGCATATAACCAGCATACAGCAGCCAGTATGCATGGATCGATTGAAAATGATCTTAAAAAACTAAGCGCATGGAGTACTCTATGGAAGATGCCATTCTCTCCAAGTAAATGTCATCTCCTGATTTTTGGTCCACAAAAACTTCCACCCATAACTTTCAGTAATCAGGAAATAACCAAGACAACTTCAATAAAAGACTTAGGTCTTAGCTATACAAATGCTCTTGATTTATCTCCCCAAGTTAAACATATTACCAAAAGCCACTAGACTATGCAGATTAATTTGTAAAAATTTCTCCTCACCTGCCCTAAAGACAAGACTATATTAAATGTACGTTTTACCTCTCCTGGATTACTGCTCAATTTTCTTTGGCAAAATGCCATCAGATGGCCGTAAGAAACTAGACGCCATTCAAAGATGCTTTACCAGATCCTTATCCAAATGTGATGGCATTCAAGGCTCACTCATGGAACTTTACAATAGATATGGTCTTCAACCCGTCTAGATCAGAAGACTCAAAAATGGTCTCACTTTTCTATTACAAAATCACACACGATCAATATATTCTCAGAATGAATATACTTACAAATCAAAACCGCCTCCATGACACTAGAAATTATGAAAAATATTATAAAAATTCCTAAATTGAAAAAGGCCCAACGATCGAACTTCTATTCTATAAGATACGTGACAATATGGAATGCCCTACCAAGTTCTACCAGAAATAGTCGAACCCTACTAGAATTTAAAATAAAAATCAAGCAATATCTGTTAAATAATACCACACATCCATTTATGAATAAGATAGGACATATTTCAACTCAGTTCTGCAACATAGAATACGGGCCGAAAGGGCTCTGATAACGCCAACTTCGGTAATCACGCGTTTTACAACGTGGCGGTTACTATCGGCGCAAGCTACTTTAATTCTGAGTCCTCCCGATGTGCTGCCGTACGTCAAGCCGTAAGTCAAGCAAATCCAAACGTACTTTGTGGCGATAGCCATTTCAGGCCAGAAGCTCCCAAGAGTGGCTATTTAGCGTCCTTTTATGAACATCTTACGACGACCTGCAATGCAAATAAAGATGAAGAATTTAATCATCTGGTTATGTGGTACACCATCTGGTTATGGACAGGCTATAGCTGGTGGTAAGTGACCTACAAGACTCATAAATACCTATCCTCTGGCTATGCGCAAGGGCTCTCAATTTAATGAATTATATACCCATTATCTAAAAAGCAGCTTTTTTCAATTTTTAAAATTTATGATAATTTTACATTTTGAAATGTTTTCGAAAGCGTCTTTATTTTTATATATAATTTTAATGATTGTTAAACAATTTGCTGTAGAACTAACTTGCAAAACTTATTATTTTTTATCTCAGTCTGTTTGTAGTATATTTATTCCGGTTTTAGCCTCATTTATGCTCTACGTAATTCGAATGCGCAACGAGCCGCATGCCTAGGTTTTGATAATGCTTTATGAAACGAATGGTACTAACTGTTTTATACAGCTAGATCAAATATAATTTAACATTTCGTTATTAAATACAAATTTGAAGACTGTAGGACTGCATTGAAAAATTCTTACCGTTGAACTCTTCCTGCTTTTTATCTTTTTCCACCTATTAAGCAATCAGTCAACTAATTCGAATTTGTCGGCAGACCCTGTAGCGGCCGAAGATTTCGAGGTTTGCACATACACGGGCGAGTAACGCACCTGTAGTTGTTATTAGACGATGCGCGTATTGA
>WEDG01009310.1:0-44754 GCA_017591395.1 Schistocephalus solidus | reverse complement strand
AGTGATTATGTACATTATTAGTCGATGGAAGCTTTACTAGTGTGCTAAGAAATGACCCCCACCAGCATTCACTTACAGTGGCTTTTAATTATGGGCAGGTGTACGGTACGGCAAGACAAGAGAGTTATTGGTCATTTGTGGTTTATTATGCATTATCAGCAGAATATGTCAATCCCAGGTTTGTTCACCACCGAAGGTTTGAACCAATAACCTGCTGTGTAGAAGTCCAGTACTTTAACCCACTGCGCCACGGGCTCGTTGTTTTGTCGAAATTTCGAGCCGGGGATATGATTCTTACATAAATGCTTCACCACTATCTCTTCCTATGATACTAGTAATTGTGCGGTTACTTTCTGGGCTTGAGAATTATGCAAAAGGCATAAAAGGCCAAATCTTTCTCATAGCGTGCAGTTAGGCTTCCATACATGAATGACAAGATGCCGATCGAAACCGGCAAGACAACGCGCCCGTGGCACTGTGGGTTAGAGCTCTGCACTTCCAGTCAGCAAATCGTGGGTTTAAACTTTGGGTGTTGAACCACATGGGTTTAGTTAAAACTGTATTATGACTGGCAGTTTATATATAACTGATATCTCTGCATAAATGTGAAAATAATTTTTATTTGAAATTATTGGTTTTCAATGTCTCACCGTCGGGTACATAGCACATACCCGCTTTTGTCCAATCAACAGTCACCGTTACAAAGTTTCTAACGCCACTCTCCCATTGGTAGGTGTTATTATTTCGGATGGCCTTTGCGGAAAATTCCATTGAACCAGAGCTCCTTATCGTGATTTCGATATGTTAACTCTAGGTTAATAAAATGCTTTTAAGTAACTGATGGATATAATAAAACAGCAATAACAGTAAAAGCGGAATGGAATTAACGTACTCTTTAACATGATTAGGTAGCTGCTTAGTTAACAATTAAGTTTAATAATCGATGGTTTCTGACTTTATATGTGGCACCTGTTTTAAGGAAAATGCTTACTCCTGTGAATATAATTTTTTCTAATAAACAAATACGCTTTACTGAATTTCGTTTGAAATTATGTGATGACTTGAAGGCCTTACTGATCATTTTGCAATATAGTATAAATAACATATTGAATGTCTATTCATCTTTAGACAAGAGTGTGAATGATAGACAACTGAGCCATTTACTTCCATTTTTGTACAAAAACAAATGCTATTGGAAGAGATTATCAATGTGCTACATATTTAATCAGTTATTTTGTCCTATTACAAAATGGATATTAAATGCCATTTGTTAATTTATACATGGCTAGCGATGCTATCTGATAAATCTCTCCCTACCTTGCCATTCTGTCTGACAGCTTATTTGCATTTACACAAGGATCCCGTTGTTTGAAATAACATGCACCGCTAAGATGCAGGAATTTTCTACGAATCACGTAGAAGCTGCACAATTGTTTCACACAATTCATGATAATTTTGATTCTTTCAGGAAACTGAAAAATGTTTCCAAGAATAAATTTGTGCAAGCCAAAGGTAATTTAATATGAACAACTTATAACTGCCATTGCGATGGAATGAAGGTCTGCATTGAAGGCATACTAAGCATCAAACGCTATTTACGAAAGCACAAGCAACATGGAGGATA
This sequence comes from Schistocephalus solidus, assembly GCA_017591395.1. Classification (NCBI taxonomy): domain Eukaryota; kingdom Metazoa; phylum Platyhelminthes; class Cestoda; order Diphyllobothriidea; family Diphyllobothriidae; genus Schistocephalus; species Schistocephalus solidus. The sequence goes on along the minus strand of WEDG01009310.1, from coordinate 43,130 downwards.
ATTTCAGAATTGCTATGGAAAAAGAGATGACAGAAATAATGCCATTCTCTCTTTTGTTCCCTCACTATCTCCCTTCGTGATTGAATGTTGTCATTTACTTCTCAGTTATAGTCACGCTTAAGTATTTGTTCCTGTATATCGAGTAAACTTACCTACCTGACGTATATCCCCATGCAATGAACAAATATAAGGCAAATAAAAAGGTCATCTTAAAAGGTCATCATCAAAATTTTATGATATACGTTTCGAACTTTGTCATCACGTTATGTTATTGCCCTTATTTAAGTTTGCATATTTTCCAACTTTTTCCTGATTAATTCTGTGAAACCACAGTAGCGGCTATAGTTACGGTTAACAGAGGCATATTTAAAATGACTTCCTGTGTGGCCAAATAATCATAAAACAGTGCTAAGAAAAAGGCCAAATAAATGCTTTAAAATAAATCCAACTGCAGGGTTTAATAAATAAGAAGTTACAATAAGCAAAGTAATTGTGTGGTTTGTAAAACAAATGTGGCTGGTGTCATTCAGCAGCATTTGATTTGAATCTTATGGGATTCAAATTTAAGAAAACAACGTATTTCTCAGAATAACATAGCATGAAAAAATAAGAATGCGCAGGAAGCCTTTTAAAGTTATGCACACGAAAAACAATTTTCAGTTAGTTAAATATAAAAACTCAAAACCCTGGTACGTCTAAACGTAAGAACATTTCATTAAAAGATGATTTATTGACTTAAGTAACAGTATTAATATTTGGGTATTTAAAACGTTTTTTATTTTAGACAGCCTTAAAAAAGGTTGATATTTATCATCAGTTATCCATTTTGGAATTTGTTATAACGTGTCTTTTATTTAAAAGAGAATCAAAACCAAATATATCATATAACCCTTCCCAGCAGTCACTCGTTTTGGTAAAATAATATGATTATCATATGGTTTTAATTTGCATAACAACATTTTATACTGTAAGGGAATCACTTTATAAAAGTCTAATCTTTCGGATAAAAAAAAAACTGTCTAAAATAATTATGCGTTGGTAGAAATATGGCCCGGTTGCCGAATGTACTGAAAGCTTTCTGATGCTGAGATTGACCCGCTTAATGCCATGTTAAATTTTAAAACAATGATATCTGGATGAAACGTACTTTTTAAAAGGTTTATATTTTTAATTTCATACATTTCCTTATATTTAACTCGTTCATGGTTTCAATGAAATTAATTTTAAAAATATATTTATGTTAAAAAGAATCTTCAGCCAGTTAGCTGCAAAATAGAAAAATCATTTTCTTTCATGTCCATGATTAAAATGCAATGTGCATTTCCTTTTTTGAACGTACGACAAAAATTTTCGTCTCCAGAAATTAGAAAATCACCCTCCCATTCGCAGACAACATCGTAGGTGTCCCAAAGCTGAATCTAGAAATTCAAGGTTTACATGTTTTAAGTAGTAGCCCGATAAAATAACCTATACACAAATATTCAGCTACTGTCTTCGGTGCTCAAGTTTACATCCAGCAGACATTTAATTACCCCGCATGGTTTGATTACATATATTGCTGCATCTCATTGCTTCGTTCCAGCTCACAGTTCTCTTACCGTATTAAGAATGTTGAAGTAAATTGCCATTCTTTAAATTATTGTATTCCTGCAAGTCGCTATTATTAAAGCAATTGTATGTTAGAATTAACGATACTGTGTATTGTGAATTAGGTTTAATGGTTGTCTACAATGTAAACTTGATGTTTTCTGCAACAGTTAGTAATATCTCTTAATTTGTATTTGACAATCAAAGAAATATATTTGTATGCAATGGTAAACAAAAAATGTTCCTATTGAGTGCAATTTAAAGCTATAATATTTGTCGTTTCGTTTGAGATTTATACTTACTAAGCATGCTAAATGTCTGTTTATAATTAAGTATAATGGAGTTTAAACGAACGAAATTCGGGGAGAAAATTCAATGGATATCCATTGCAGTAAAGGGTTATTAAATAATCATCGGAATTAAATAAACTTTTTTTTGCATTAACAAAATTATCAACATAAAACTATGCCTGTTAATCTTATCTTGATATCGTTTCTTAAAAGTCAAATTATAAATCTAAAATTAACAAAGTAATGTTAATCATATTGTTTAAAACGTATTCCTCTTAAACATTAATATTTATTAAATTTAAATCAAATTATTTAAAGCAAAAACTCATCACCTTACCGGAAGATCGTCGCGACTAACATACGTTGCGAATGTTATGTTTACCTCGTTGTATCCCTTCATAAATCGGAAAAGTGGTAAAGAAGCTTCTGGGATAACATCGCCTAAACCAATAAAATGTTTCTCAGTGAATTAACGTTATTATTCAGTTAAAAAATAAAATATGTAAAATATCTTTCAAACATTGTTAAACAAAAGTATCTGTGCATTTGATGTGACAATCACAGACGATAAAACTAAGAAAAAGCTTTTACCTGAAGGTTCTTTTGTAAATGTACAATTGGGCGCAAAGAAGGTGGTGTGCCAGATCAGGCCTGATACCAGTAATTGCTTATGATTAGTTACAGAAGCAAGTTTGATTTCCGTTAGGAATCCGTCTGATGCTAAAGTTTCATGAAAGACTATCTTTTATTAAAATAACAGACTTCGTTAAATTTTTAATATTAAATATTATAGGGAATTAAATATAATATACTTTATGCGTTCCCATAAAATTGATCTCTTTCAATTATCCTATTAATAAAACACCTCATTCGTTTAGCATGAAGACTGCCTCATCGTACGCTCGCAGGTGGTACACTATCGAGCCTTGTTTGGTGTGTTCACGATAAACATTTTAATTAGTCTATCAAATGAACATAAATGAAACGTCTTAATGCATACGAAATGGAACACAACCCGCTTCAATGTGCCAAAAAAAAACAAAACTTTCGATATAAATAAATACGTCTGATAGGTATTTAATAAATTCATAGTAACATTAATATAGCAGCGTTGACAATATTTGCAAATTGTTGGTATTTGACTGGTGGTGATTGCATAAGTAAAATAAACTGCGTACTATTTGTAATTGTGCAAGGGTTGCCAACTTCCTGGCCAGACAAAATGCATTTTCCATTTTCAATTTGCAGGAGTTCTTTGTCGAGATTTACAAACTAAAATTTAAAATTAAATTTCATATTGTAACGTTAACATTGAACACAGTGAGCTAACTTGAATTCACTAACAGAATTTAAATACACCAAATTTACACAGAATGCGGGACATTTCACTTTGCCTTTATTAGGCAGCCTTAAAGCTTGATAAGATTATAATCCCTGCTATTCACACTCATAATTTTGCCTTTTTTTGGTATACATGCTACATTGTTGCAAAGCATTCAGCGCTCTATGACTGCCATGTATCAGTTACATGTTTCATAAAACAGGTTAAGCACAATGCAATTAAATGAACGCAAAAATGCAGTAACAAAAATAAAAAAATTAAAATTAGTATCATCGAATCTGCCAGTTTCTCCAGTTCTATACAGAGCACAATATAGTTTTCTGTGCAGTTTCTTATGTCCTATTTCAGAAACATTGTCCTTAGTGTTTACAGCTATGAAAGCGTCAATTATGGGAATAATTATTATTAATTTTAACCACACTCAGCAACAGACGTCCAAGCAGACACTTTAAGTTTAACTTTTAGATACACCAGCTAAGGTTAATAGATTAATCATTAATCTATTCATATGCGCCCTGTATATTCCTAACAAGTGAGATGTGCTGTGCTGGGCTAATTTTGTTTTAAAAATAATCGAAAACATGAGTGGGCGTAATGATTGGCGCTTTTTAGCGAAGGAGCTTTTTTATGCTGATATTAAGTGACAATTGTTCAATAGAAAACATAAGAGGTGAAAAGGGAGCCGCTAATAATATCGATTTAATTTTTTCCCTTTAGAATCCGAAAGAAATATTTCTCACACCTTTTCGAAACAAAATAAACTAGGGTTCTCTGAGCCAAGGAAATTTTTTTTCAGTATCAAATAAAGACGCTTTAATAGTCTACGTCCAAGTCACAAGCACCTAAAGATGAACGTGCACTACTTACTTTCCAAACAAGTTGAAATGAAGGAAAACAAATATTAAAGCTCCAACCATGTCCGATATTTGCATAACGATTTCTATTATTTTGTCCTAATTAGAAAAGGAATTGATCGTTGCTTGTAGAATGAGCAGCAAATGGTGCGAGACGGATTGATGGTCAAAGCTACGCTTCAAATGTAGCTGGCCAATTCGTAGTCAGTCCAAATGTTAGCGTTTAAGCATATATCGTTACAGAATAACGGTTTAAGGACTATGTAGTTAAATAGATTGTGTAGACAAGTAATTTATTTGCCTGACGTTTGAGACTCATGTTCAAAAGCCAACATCCCGGACACCAGTAGATACGGTACCCCATGCACAGGGGATTGGAATTTTTGTATTTCTGCCATTTGTGTATTTGGGCTTGAACCCCTATCGGAAGCAAACTCAAGAACGAAAAATTTGTAACATTGTTAAGGATATCGTTTTTCACGGAAGCAAATGGGCCTTAATCAAATGTTTAAAGCAAAACTTATGCGCGTTCATGTCTGGAGCTGCTAACTGTGGAAAGCCAACAAATAAGCAAGATCGTATGAGAAAGAATCATGAGTAGAAATTATAACATGCTTCGAATAGGATCAAAACGATTAGTGAAATCTCTTTTGCATTTCCCATCCAACAGAATGTTGAAAAATGGTAAAATGGTATCTTCATGAGCTAAGGGACATTTTAAGTAAAATAAGAAACCGATGTAAACTTATTCTTCGTTAAATTTTTTCATTATTCTGATATTTTTATATTTTAGATAAGACTCACTTCGACAGATTCTGAGGAAAGGCAGGTGACACCACTTGTCTTTTAATACAGTTTTATCGGAAACGTATGCATTTGAACTATAATCTGCAGCATATGGTTAAAAATGCAAGAAGGAAAAAATGAGGCTGAAGGTTAATACTAATCCTGATTATGTTGTCATAGTAAGAACTCTAGAGTGGACGCATTTTAGCCCTGTAACACCAAGCCTTGGAGAGCAAATCACTAAAGGAAACAAACAGTGAGGCATTCAAGATTTACTTGTGAAAATTTTAACGAATTGACCTAACTCATTTACAAAAGTCATCGGTCTGACTATTTTTCATTTTTCGATTACAAAGGATTATTTGCAGTGAATGATTTCAAACGTTACTTTCAACACAAAAATGCTCTACCTCTGACAACCCAGCCACTTTCTTTAAAATAATTACTTACCACGAACAAATGGCGGGTTCATTCAGCAAATTTTTCTAGTCGTTAAATTGATAGTAAATGGAGGACGTATATTAAAATCACGTTGTTAGAGTACATTTTCTTCCACACTCGTAGTGTTACTTTTTTCGTTCAGATTTGGCAAAATCATAATTAATTCAACCGATGTGGTAATAGATATACAAACAAATAAATTCAAAAAATTTTAGGTAAATTTCGATCCTGAAAATACTTATACGATTTGCGTTTGTATTAAAGTGAAAAACTCTCCGATTATTCATTTTGTCTAAGTTCATTAGATTATCATTTGGGATCATTTAACGTGCTGTATAATTCACAGTATAAAGTGCTCAAAATCCAGAAACACGATTGTATTCAAATCTTATCCTTAAAATCATTAAATCCGTTTAAGACCAAAGGGAAATACATGATGATTAGTCGAAGCTACCAACGTTGAGGTTGGTTAATCTTCTCCGAATGTTTCAACAGTTTGAATAATTCCCATTGATTGTTTTTTCAGGATTCACAGTTTGGATCCTGCTTAACACTGCTAATAAAAAATTGCGTTATAAATTGCATTGCATCCTTTACGTGACAGTTACTCATTTCATGATAGTAGGCATTTTACCATTAACTCCATATTATCAGCAATTTTAGGTTAACCAGTGCTTATCCTCTACGTTTGAAAGTTTCCGTACTTTAAAACTAAATCACAATAATATATGTTCATCGGTTTTATGCTATGGTTTTGCAGACGAACTTTATAATAGCCTTTATTGAAGCTTGCAGCAGATGAATCTGCATTTGGTCTAAAAGCATCCAAAAGCGCTTTGGGCAAGAATCTGGATGGTTGTTTGTGCACATCGCTTTTTTTAATTTCCTTTGGACTAATAATGTGATGGTGATTCAAACACTTTCAATATTTTATCGATCATCATAAAATTTCGTTTAATTCGCTAAATATTGGATCAAAGCAATCAAATCCATCAACGTGTTTGTTTATTTATTGTATAGACTAAAGGCTTTAGGCTGAAGGTTTAAAAAATAATGCACGGTGGATTAAAAATCTCATCTTATACAATGTTTGTCTTTCAGTTGGTGCACTAAATTGCTCAATACTAACAGGCGCTTACTTATTCATAACAGAAAGTTACTTTTAACATAAACCCATTTATCTTAATCGTGCAAATAAATGTCATGCATATAAAATCTTCAAATTTTGAAATGATTTCGCCCACAGGGATTTTTATTTATCGTTACAATTCATCGGATACGAACAACAATAACATTAATTCATTGTCCTTCTCCTTGTTAAGTTAAAAAATCTAATAAATAATAATTTTATGTGTCAGTGTTCAGATTTTATTTATAATTAAATATCTTTTATCAAATGCCTTTGAAGTTCTGTTGTTCCGTTAATCAACCCAAAACGATGAGAAAATAGTATACTAAAGCACACTTATTTGCAAATTTTTTATGCTTGAAGAATACAAATCTTCAAAACAAATCTTGAAATATTCCTACTTACTGGATACTCTGGAGTTAAGTAACGCAGGAGGGGTGACGGACCCTCAATTTCGGTGACCACTGAGGAACCCCAAATTTTGGGAGTCCGACAAACTAGAAAAGTTAAAAGTTCTCAGCATTACAATTGAGGACAAAAAATATAATCAAAAGGTATTCCATTTAATAAGCAATAATATCTTCCGTCGGTTGCTCAAATGCAAATTATCTGCCATTCCTGCAATTTTTAACACATGGCTTTTGTTAGCTGTTATGCAAGCTGAGAGACCCAAAATCTTGTAAAAGCAGGCAGTGGGATAACAATGTGTTCAAAAATCGAGGGCGTCGAAACCTTTCAAAGTCAGCGATGAAGAACTTTCTCCTCGGGGTTGTAGGATATCTTATTTTTGTGCCCTATTGGTGACTCAACCAAAGCGCAAATAATTTAACTGAACGTTGTCTGCTCTTTTTTAAATTTAAAAGCAGCCCACACAAATTAACATTATAATTAAAGGCAAACATTTCAGCGTAATCAGTTAAGATAATTACAGGGCATTTGTTCAGTAAGCTGATCCAGACGTATCTCTAAATCACAATTGTAACACTTTACAAACGGTTTTTAATAGTCGTCTCTTCGGTTTATAAATTTATTTTTCAGTCCTATGTAAGCAATTTGTCGTATGTTATGACCTATTTTATTAATTTTGACCTTTTGCATTCATCAAGAATATTGGAGATGTATTCTTCATTGAAAACATAATTTTTTTTTGAAGTTTTAATCAGCTTGGCGCAAAGGAACTCATGCCAATGTTCAATGGACGTGGTGTATTTTTCCAGGTGTTTTTCGCAAAACATTTTGCGTTCAATCATACATCTTTCAGGCATCAGATTTTTTAATGGTGTAATAAATATCCTGCGTGTGCATTCCCGAAAAAGAAGAGAAAGAATAAATAAACTGACTGGATGACTTGCCCAAAGGGCTTCTTCAAGAGCATAGATAAAATGTCTTTCGGTTGAATTTGTAGCTGTTTTTACATTATCGGTTGAAAATACCCATAAAATATCCTAAAAGTAAAAATTTATCTAAGTGAAGATGTTCGATTTATCAGGTTTCCTGTACTACGTGCGTTTTCATAAGAACGAAGAAAACTTGACTTTTCTTGTATAACTCTCTCTATTTGCATCATACATTGGATTGTAAATGAAGTTTGTTATTGCATGCGAAAATGGAAGCTAAACTGAAGTAAAAACCTTGACTTACATATAAGGGGAATAAATCTCAAAATAAATAACGTCTTCAACATAGTTGCATTTAAAAAAAAGTTGCGCATCTTAAATAGTCAAGTTTGGCTGTCAGATGAATGGTCAACTAGCAGCCACTCAAATGGCTGCTTTGGTACGCGCATAAAAATTTGCAAGTTATGCGTTTGAAAATACTTACAATAGTTTTAAATCCTCGTTTTACCCTGCTTAACCATACAGTCACAGCACATTATCTGCTTATTTATTGTTTTTGTAATTAATTAATAAAATCTCTTGCTCTGAAATTTGCTGTTACTAACCAGCTCGATAAAACTAGTAGAATTTTTGATAGTAAAATAGTTCGCAAATCCAGTTACACAATGTCCAATAATGTCCTGTTTTTTGGTCGTTAATTTCCATGTTAAGGAGAATTACATGTTATACGTAATAAGAGCAAAATTCAATAATATTATGTATAAATAAACTTACTTAAACTAAGAATCCTTTAAAATCGAGTATTCTGATGAATCGACGAAGATCACCAACACCGCAGAGCATAAGCTAACAATTTACACAAGCTTTAACAAGTAAATTGATACACGTTTACTAGAATACAAATAAATATACGGATCAACTGCTTCTCTGCACAAAATAATAGCCCTATTGCTTTTTATGTAAAATATTACCCCACTTCTCAGTCGCCTGCCGATATCTTAATATGCACTGAAATACACCATATCCCAGAAATAAACAAATGCGTATATCCAAGCTAAAAGCATCTCAAAAATTTATGGTCTTAAATTTGGCAGCCAAATTTCTGAAAGTTTATTCAAAATGTGTCATCTGGCATTAGGCCACTAGCCGGCGGAGACAATACGTACCACATTAATTTTTGCAGTGTTGATACTTCAAGGAATATTTAAAAAATGTTCCAAAGCATAACTGTGCATGAACATACTTAATTGTCAATGTGCTCTATGAAAATGTTTTTAAAAAACTATGCAAAATAAAATAATTTAGCCATTTTGGATGATCAGAAATCCAACGCCATTAAAATTGACATTTCTAATCAAACTACCATATATAGATTTCTTTCGTGTATATTGAGGTAAACTGAAAACCGCTCAGTTTTAAAATTATAGAATCTTTTATTAACTTGAACTAATTTTCATTTAAATTTAAAAGAATATTAATAGTGTTCGCATGATAGGGACCAGTATATATACATAAGGAACGTTTAAATTATTTAATATAATGTTTAGTTTTCTCTCCCATGTAGATTTTATTGATTTTCATTTGTATTTCTTGACAATCTTTCGTGCTTTCCGCAAGTCGAAAACCATTCCGGATGATTCAAAGTTCTGAATAAATTTGGCTTATGTAAAGTTGTAATAACTAATATTATATTCATTAATTTTCATTTTGGGGCGTTCTTAGACCAGGGTTTGCATAGAAGTTGCAATTGAAGTTCGTGCAAATGACATGTACTTTCAAAAGCGTCAACGATCGACGGTCAACTTAGAGTGTAAAGTTGGCTTTATAAAATATCAGGCCAATGTTTTTTTTTTTAATCAAAAAATAGAAAGACAGGAAGCAACAAATCCAACACATATATAACAATGCACTTAACGGAGAAATTTCTTAGTTGATGTGAAAACATTTTTTTAAAAACTTTTGGGCCGGTAAACGCAATTCTGCCATTCATTTAAAGAAGTTAAACGACCAAGGAATGTTAAAAAATAAATCTTAATGAGATAAATATTAATGAAACAAGTGTTGTTGTTTTTAATGGTACGTACTATGGATTTCGGAAATAAAACTTTTCAGGCCGAATTTTTGCAAACTTACTTATGGTCAAGTTTCTTTTTATTATGTTTCGCAATAATTGTTCACGATTTTTGCTTTGAAAGTTGAAAAGTTTAAAATCTGTTCTCGGGCATATTCGAAACCAAAAAACAATTAATAAGCAACTTTAATTACAATTTTGCAGAGCTGCAATGCGCAAAATAATTCAAATAGACTGCGTAGTTAACCAGCACATAACAATTTCTAATCTGTAGGCCTATTAAAGGCGTAAATGATCAGTTAATTCATGAGCACTGTGAGCAAATCGGAAGTACGATTTTTGTCTGCAATCAGAAGGAATCGGACAACACCATCCCAATAGTAGCATCAGCTGAAGTTAAGTCCTTCCTTATCCCTATTTATTGAATGTTGAAGTAAATTGCTCGACGACCAGTTTACTTGGATCACCCGCGAGTTGGAAGAAGACATAAAGGAAAGTTCGTAGTTTTCTCTCAAACATTCACATGTTTATAATCAAATATAAAACTCTCACTCTGTCTTTAAATTCAGACACTTAACATATTAGGTGAAGACGTGTCCAGACACTAGTGTAGTATAAGCGTCTTCTTCTTTTTTAAGGATAAACACGTCAAATATACGGTAAATTATAAGACTCGAAGTTTGAGTCAGAGGATTGGTATGCATTAATGTTTATCTTGTGTTTTATATTATTTTGCTATTCAGCAGTTATTTACTTATTTCTGTTATCAGCTGCTATGTTTAAGTTGTGTGGCAGATGGGATGATAAAAAATATTATATTATTTTTTGGTTTGGCACATAACCTCTTCAGTAACTTTAAAAAACTAATAATTGTTAACCCATATTCCATTCTACGATGCAGGGAATTCCGGCTGGCCAATATAGAAAAAATATGTCTATGTTGTAATAAGAGAGTTTTTAGGGATATTTTTAATCTTTAAACCTCTGAAGGTCATTTTTCCCTTTTCCGCACGTGCAAATTGATTAGCAGCGGCTCAGATAAGTCACAAGTTTAACAATTCTTGTATTAAGAAAATGAGGAAATGAAAGTCACAACTTAATAATTTATTTTATGAAATGTTAGATTTACAAGTAATTTCCGCTCCATAGACAAACTCATATGAAGATACTCTCTACCTAATCACTGTTCCAGTGACCACTTAACCTGTTACTCATTGAGTTAGAGTATGCTCCTTTTTGATTGCGTGTTAACGACCTTTTACAAAATTCGATTCAACGCACAAACAAAACTGATGCGTATTCATAGAACACTGTCTCATGACTAAACTTCGTTATTTTCAGGATGATTGTGGCACCATCTCTGTCCACCGGGGCGCAAATAAGATTTTTTATCTTTTTTTCCCAAAGAATAACATTCAACATTGGGGTGTATAAAACATAGTTACTAAGCAAATAGTTGTAAAGACAATCGGTGATGGACAAAGCCCATCATCCGTCTTATCTTTCTGAATGCAGACTGAAAACTAAATTCCCCGTAAAAAAATAAAGTTTCAGGTTTTTAAATTCATGTTGAATAAGGTGGCATTTAGTGCATTTTAAGAGCAATGAATCAAGTTAATCAATGAGCTGGAGACATTGCATTCGTTGAAACAGTATGTGTTTGCTCACTAATCTTTTATAAAAAACTTAGTATCTGCTGCATTTTCCTGATTTTGGCAGTAAGGACGACGGCAGGTCAAGGCTATTTCCGTTCGCTGCTACGGGAAGTGTGTTGGTGGGCCCATCACATTTACCAAAGAAACGATTGAATATAAACCTAAAGTACCCAGTCCAGCGCATCAGACTCAGTGAATTTCCCATTGGTCTTTCTGAAATGAGCAAATGTCGTCCAATGGGTTTTGACGGTAACAGCAATTAATGCATTCCAATATATTCTTGAGTGTGTAAGTATTAATATAACTTTAGATTTCATTTTTCCTATTAGTTTGCCAGGTAATTGGAAACCTTCCACACACCTTAGTCGTCGGCAAATACATTTTAACCAAGCGTACTTGTTTTGGGTCACGTTGTCAAGCAGGACAATCATAAAAATTTAATTTTGTGCTTATCAGTCAGTGCATTTCATATATTTATTGAAGAGGTTTCAGGTGTTTTGGCATCAAACCACATAACCACATTATTGTAATTGGCATTTGCTGCCAATACCAATTTTTATGAAAGTTGGGCTCACAAACTACTTTTCTGAGCAACAATGTGATAGATAATCCATAACTCAATACATCGAAATACCTTTCTCATGAGCGAATTCCCATATTTGCGTTTATCTATCAAAACGCACTACAGCAGTTGACAGTGTGGAGATTAAAATTATGCTTGGGTAATTTTTTATGTTTGGAAATTCAGAAATGGTTTTTTTATTCAAAATGTTGTGTTCTGCGCCGAGTTTCAATAAAGAGGGACCTTGCTTAACCTTTTCGATGCTGTTGTGGCCTGCGTCTTCTCGGGCGCTGAATTCATTGGGTAGAGTTAACTTTTTCGCCTTCTGCAAAAAGTTTGGATTGAAAACGTCTCCTTGAAATTATAATTGCTTTTCAGTAAAAGAGCCTAGGTGCTGATAATGATGACAAAGCTCCTCGCGCGGGACAGAGGACGCATTGAGATGAGACGGGCATTGTGTTTATAAAACAAAGAAATTACTTCCTTACGAGCTTGCTACTTGCGTGTAGGCGAGCCTAGCATCAAACCTTTAAAATTAATTTAACGGATATTAAAGTTAAAACTCAAACTTCTCCCTACTTCTTTTAGATCTCACCTTTCAAGAAGCACTCCCCATCGTCTTCGAAGATAGATATTTTGAAATTAATTAGTTTTCTTTCACTTGTAGTGATCCTGGGCTCTAGCCTATTAACCTCTGAGTGGCAAATCCAGTTTGTTTGTGCGAGCAAGATTGCATTGACCAGAAGAAATGGAAAGCAAGAACGAAAAGTGACACTCTTTTATAGCATTCTGAAGAATGAACATTAAAAAGGACGGATGCAATGGATAGGGAACATTTGGTCCAGAAATTCTTCACTTTTCGCTCCAACCACCCCATTTAGACAGGATATTCAGGCACAGGATTCCCCGTCTGTCTCTGCATTTTGTGCATTCATTATTTTCGAGGCCACAAAACGTATATGTGAAGACCGAAACACCTTCGAGGTTTCCGCAAATTGCAAAACTCTCTAGCTACGTATATAAACCGCCATGCTGACCCCAATACGATCTGCCCAGACTTACTACAGCATCTTTTCCGTCATCTTAATACTCAGATGAACAGTATCCTCGATGCCACCATTAGCCAAAGTTGATCGTAGTTTATCATATCTTCATCCTCGCAGTGGTAAAGTAAGGATTTATATTGTACTTTGCACAAACCACGTCCTAAATCAGTCTTAGTACCTTGCAAGTTCTTTCGTCTGAGGTCAACCTAGTAAACAGCAGCGAACAACATAAGTAATAAAATTCGTGTAAGTGCATTGATTTTTTCAGAAAGTAATTGTTTTCTTGAAGGAAATCAGTTATTATAGGCGTATTTTGATATAAATATTAGGACCGAAGTTTATCGGCCACTGCGAGATAACCACTTAATACTAATTAAAGAGCCAAACAACATTTATCATTTCATATGAAGGTTCCAGGATAACTCATATTCACAGCTTACGTACTAGTAAAATCCGATATTCTGCCACCGCTTGACACCACTGATAGTGGTCCGAGTCATCAGTGGATCCATAAAGTTCGCCGCATGCCAGTTATCAGGTTAATGAATCTGGCGCAGTTATCCCTCTGTGGCTGATAGCAGTCGACCCATTACTTCATTGTACTATTCGGTCTATGTCTTTAAAACTTCAGAAAGACTGATCCACTCCAGGTTAACGCGTAAGTTGTGATCAATTTAAAATTTCACAGATTCTAACCTGGCGCACCTATCAGAAAGCACGCAGGGGATGCTGGGAAACCGTCAATGTGCTGGAACCCTAGCAGCTGTGCCATGCATCGGCAAAATTTCATCAAAACACAACTCTGAGCTTTTTAATGGTATCTTTGCTTTTAATACGGTGTCACTTGTAATCCCTGTATGGTTTTAGCTTGTAAGTGCGCAATTCTATCGTCCCCTCTGTTGCCATCCTATTTGCAATAAAAGTGCTTAGTTTGAATGTTGCACGGTGTCCGAACGACTGTCAACGATAAAAGATTATTTGCACGTTCAAGAAACAAAATTTCACTGAGTTTGCGTGCCATGTTTTTTAAATAAATCAATGCACTTAGAAGGACTCTCCAGAGTGGAAAAGCTCTTGCTGTAAATACCAGTGCTTCTCAAGGACATACGAGTCATATCTCTCAAGGACGTATTTGTGCTCTGTCAATTCATGTGTTCATTTCGGTTATTTATCGTCAGACTGGAAAGTTCTGTGCACAGCTTGTCAGTACAAATGCAAGTTATTGGGCGTGACTATTAGAAAAGTGAGCTACGAAATATAATTGAATCAAACTCTCGTCATGCTCTGCGTCGTTTGCCTAAACTTCTTGAACTGTCGTGCTGCTTTTGTTCTCCTTAAGAACTCAACAATGCAGTCCAACAAAGTTTGCAATTTGGAGTATGCAACACTCCATCAACCGTTCCCACCTTTTGATTTGGGCATTCTTTTTGAATTTCTAACGTTTTTTATTGACGGTCCACAAAGCGTTACTAATTCGAAGGCTCAAAAGTTGCGGAAATATCTGAAAGATGAAAGAAATGGTCCTGTTTTACGGGTGGGATATGAAGTCATAACACACTAGCGTCTATAAAGCTGATGAATCAAGTCAGTTACTTTAACATATACTTCGGTGGATGATAATAGGCAGTTGTCCATAGTCAGCAATACGAAGATGCATTGAGTGACACTGATAGTTAAGGTTAGCCTCCTGAGCTCACTACAAAGACAACACCGAAAATCCCTTTGTCAAAGTGGACGAAATAGTGCAATATCTTGCATTCGGCTTAAATACGAATAGATAGATGTCATATATATAAAATTTACATGCATGCCTTTGCTGGTTTTTAGTTAGCAGGATCATGCCTACCGCAACCTTAGTAGGTTCTGAAAATTCTGGACAAGTAACGGACATCAAAGCTGATCTTTGCTTATATAAGAGCATTCTGCACGTAGAAATCGCAGTGCGGTCCATCAGGGGCACATGTTTGCTCGCATGCCTGATCCATTTTTTCACCCAAATGAGTTGTGATTCGAAGTAAACGTGTACACAAAAATGGTTTAATTTCAATCTATTAATAGACATCGGTTAACCGCGGGTCTTTAATAAATCTCCGAATCAACACTCCTCCAACCATACCTGTTCTCTTTAAAAATGTGTGAACTCCAAAAGTTTCCTGCTATGGACGGAAAAGAGCAGACATTCTCATTTGAAGGGCTGACTGTGTAAGTGATCATGTCTGCGTAGTTCATGAGCAACCATAAAAAACAGTTGTTTTTAGTCATTTAATTATGACTCGTAAACGTTTTCTAAGTGCGCTCACCTCAGTCTATTATAAAGCTTTGAGCTTCAGCAACAGCCAACTTTTTAAAGTGAGATCAGGTTACGATAAACAGTGCAAATGATGTGCTTAAGATAATGCTCTTTTGGTCTTGCAAAATGCAAGAGCCTATGTAGCCGATTCCATCCGATTACTCTTTAAGTATATTTCTCATCCTGCTTGGAATTTCTGTAGTTACAAATAGCTGTGCTCGAGTTTACTAATGGCTGCGTAAAATACATAAGAAAAGCAATACCCTGGACTTTACCCCAAAGCTAACGTTATATTGGCTATTGCTGTCCAAATTAGTGACTGTTTAATCTCTCGTGACAGAAGACACTGACGTATACTGTCGAGAGACTGTACTAGAAAAAGGCATCTTTGTTGCAGTCCCCATATAAAAAACAGTGAATGAAACTGGAGTTGACGCTTTCAATCATAATAAACTGAGGTCCAGTATCTAAAATAGGGGAAAAATAATAGTGCAGAAGGTATTTTTACTGCATATAACTGGTCAGAAAGAAAGAGGTTACCAATATTTACCTGAGATGCATTATGCATGCCACGAAATATTCGGTATCTTTAGCTCAAAAAGTTGATATACCCAAAAAGCAAATACCTGGTAAGAATTTTGAAAGGAAATTTGCTGTCGCAGGTGGTAGTTTAAACTGGTGTTCAATAGTGCTTTTCGCACATTAAATTAATCTTGACTGCCGGTACAGTGGTAGACAAATCTATGTTATGCACTTTCACGATGGCGATTATAATGGTTTTTTACATGATTCAGAAAGCTCCGCCTAATACTCCAACTGATACAGTAATCGCATGTTCACTTTCTTTGAAGAGAGAACCTGGAACTCGTGTATACATAGTCATATTTACTCGGATACCCTGACTCCTGTTGAACCGTGCAGTGGAAAATCCGAAATTATTCTACAACAACATTAGAAGGAGCACAGGTAACAGAGACCCAGTTTCCTTCCTATAGACTAGCGAAAACCTAGAGATTAGTGAGGATGGAGCAAAAGCGGAGCACCTTTCAGAATACCTTTCAGTTACGTCCGTTCATTCCGAAAGTTTGATTGCGTTATGCACCGCCGTAAACTGTTAAATTCTAACTAATCTTGAGAAATTTGGTGCTTCCAGCGAAGGAATTAGTGCTTTTGTAATATATTTCCGCTGGGTGGCCTTAGAACTGCCTTAATTTTGGATAGGAATATGTACATTTCCAGTAGATGGGGTGACAGTTTATTGCAATTGGTTGTCCACACCTACGAAACGGGTCCCGAGTTTAACTTCGCCTCCACGAAGAAAATCACTCACACCAGATTTAAAACAAGCCGATAATTGATGGTAGCCCAGTCCTCCGATGAGACCTCGGTCACTCGAGTTATCGATCTGGCGCCGGCATACAGGCCCTGGGTAGTCACCACCAGACTGGACCATGTTTGCCCTGCCTGCCCCTGTCTGTTTATGTTGCCGTTTTATCTCTGATGATGGACTCCAGTAAGATTTTGAAAGCTCAGATGAATGAAGACATGATTCCGGGGAACGATCCATTTTCTTCTTTGTCATCACTAAAAAGCATGTAATTGGGTTAGATTGGGGTGTGTGCTTCCTAAAGTCCCCTTGGAAGTTACGCTGGACCAACACGGGGGCAAACTCAGGGAACGGCAGGCATTTTTCATATTTGGAATGACTTCCCATAACAAATGCTGAACATGGAGGTGGAAGGGGGGGGTGCGCGTGCCAAACATGGGCACGCGTAGGTGCCGGAACATTTCACATCCACCCTGTTGCAATTTTATTTATGGTAGGATGTGATTCACCCGCGCCCGAATTCGCCTCCGGTCTTCCTGATAATGCCTTGACACCGGACCCAGAATGGTAATGGAAGAGCGAGTGCAGTAAATGCAGTGCAAGTCTTTTATCACTTAAAACTAATTTGCGCACAAATTAACGTCCCTACACCACCCTTCTGTGGAGCACACGGTGGACGTTGTCGGACTACGACGGCCGCACTGATATTAAGGTTCGCCTTAATTTCTAGTCGCGTAATTTTTGTGCAGTTAGAAGTGAACTTTCCTTACTTGACTGGCAGTTCCGTCTTACCAGCCATCCGGATTTTGACTGGAAAATTGCCAAATAATTTATAAGCACGCTTTTGATGCATAAACTCTCTACAGCAGCGTCCAAAAACAAACCATCATGTCTGATTAACGCATGATTGAGAGAGATTGCTGAACAGGATGAATAAAACATACGGGAGGTACGTCGTAACATAACAACCCTAATATTACGAATATTTTTGTTGCAATTGGCGACAGGCTTCTTCAAGTTAATGGCAGGTACCCATGCTATTGCTTAAAAAATTGGGCTGGTTCGTTTGAACCTTGTATAAACAGGTTGGCTTTATTTTGGTCCAAACAATGCCTTGAACCAAGACTCTGTGCAAAAATGGTGCTCTTTATGCTCCTAACTTTGCTTTTTCTCAGCCAAACCCTGAGGTACACTGGTTGGCCTAGTTTGCTTATTATATTTACAATGTTTCAGTTCTATTTTTTAATTTGAAGTACAACATTGAGGACATTGGTGCATAACAATAGGAGTTTTTTAAGGATATCTAATCAGGCTTACATTTTACGACTGTCAACAGTTGCAGTCTTCGGTCACTAGGTCTCTTATTAAATCTCTCAGTGTTATCATCATTGCTTGCCTATTTTTATTCATAGAAGAATGAAATACGTTTTTGCTTAACATTTTGGAATAATACTTTTAACATAAGGTATATATCTTTCTCTATCTTTCTGTGCGGACAAAACAATATAAGTCGACGGGATATTTGTTTAAATTATTTAGGTGTGAGATTGGCATGGGAGTCATAAAACTGAGGGAATTGTCTTTATATCTGGATAGGACAGACCTAACCCACCAATTACCACGAATTTTATAATAAGTTATTCAAGTGGGTTATATTTGTTATTTTTTGAAGTGCACTGATCTGCCATAAGGATGGATTCACAGTTTCTAACTACCTTGCGTTTCCTTTTTCTTATATTCCAGTTGGCTTTCCCAGCCAGTCAAACAGTTAGTGTTGGGATTTGTGGCGGTGACTGACGCAATTTAAAGGCGTTAGGAGGCGTGCAACTATACCTCTTTCATTTACTGTTTTAGCTGTGCGCCCAATTAGTTTCTGAAAGTTGACTGAAATTTAACTAACCCCTTATGGTTCAAATCATTTTAAATAGAGCATATAGCTTATTTCTCTGCTTTTAAAAAAAAGCTAACAGAATGAGCACTACGTATATTCTGGAGAGAACTCGTTTTCATAAAATAATCTGCACTAAAAAAGCTGATGTAAACAATTCGCCTCAAGATCGATCTGGAAAATTCTGTCAGAAATTACTGTGTGAAGAATGCACTAATTCATAGATTTTTATTTCGAGCCAACCTGACCAGCGATGTCCTGTACCGCTGTCCGAAACCTGCTTTCAACAATGCATACCTAGTAACCAACTGAATATTATTTTTCTTAAGTAAACGACTTCTTAACCCGGTAACTGAGAATAGACAATCTCTTCGTATCTCCCTAATGTTCAAATATGATCGCACTGGTTCCTGTTGATCACGTTAAAGAGGTCAAACGACTAGGTGTCCATCTAAGCGGATTTGGGAGGACACGGTTAATCATACCGCAAACCCGTCTGAGTGTTGGTGGCCATCAAGCAAACGCTGACTAAGCCCTTTCAGATATCTGAAAGGTGGTAGTGAGACCTTTCAGATTCTCACAAAATCAGAGATAATAGTAGCATGGTTAGCAAACCCCATTTTATTGTCACAGAAACCATCAATTCAAGTTGTTGCCGGGATTATTGAAAAGAGTTAAACTGAACCGAACTCTGCGACTCTCAGGCCATGCTTGAAGTTGGAAAATAAAATGGACGTCAGTAGAAGGTATCGTATTGTTTGCAAAATGGATGAAGAATAGGCTTGTCAGAGCAGGTGTGCCGCCAGACGCAAATCACGCGTTCACGTAAGGCGGACATGAGATCGACAGACTGCGTGAGGTTATGACTGGGATGGCTGGTTAACCGGTTTAAATGGCTATAAGAAGAAGGACTAGATAACCACATCAGACAGATCCTCAGAATGTCAGAAGTCGAGATAGCAGTTGCAAGGAGCTGACGACTATCGTTTTTGCCAGCGCAACCGCATGTCCACGGCTCTCGCAGAACACCGAATGCTCCAGTCAGTTGGCGATACGGCCTCTGCTGATTGATTGCAGGGGTGACCGCGTAGGGTCAGCAAACTTTCGCCTACATAAACCTAGCATTTTCATATTCACATCTTCTTACATAGTGCAAGGGTCACGGACAACAACAAAAACGCACTTACACATGCCGTTTTCGATAAAATGAACTTGGTCGTAAACAATCCTGCTATTTGACATATTTAAGGACACTTCGGGCTTCCATTTGCTTAATTGTCCTTCGCCATCTTGCATGCGTCCAATGATCGATTACTCCTGATATATTTTACTGAACAGGACAGGACACGATTGGTCTACGGATTGCATACATCAAAGGATAAATATAATTAAAAAACCTTTTAAGTTCACATTAAAATGCACAGTATAGCAGATATGTTTAAGCAACTTTCCGCAAGAATGATGCTTTGCTTAGAAAATTCTTAAAAACATAAAAAACCATTTGAATTTTGCTTCTAGCTTCAAAGGAAAGTCATCGTCTTTTACATAACAACTGCTTGGCAGCCATTCATCAATATTAACTGGAAATCGATTAAGTGTGAATAGGAAATTTCAACGTGACCGAAAGTAACTTCGCATTAAAAATGCAGTAAGCATCGTTTTTTATGCGTCTCCATCTCCAATTATACCACTCAAGGTTTTACCTAGGGAAAATATGATAATGCTGGCGCAAGATGCATGGGCGAACAAATATAATTCACTAGCGTCCAAGATCGAAATGATGCAAATTTTCTCATCCTCACAGAATCATATGCGCTTTCTGTTACGTAAACTGTTCAAGTAGCAATGGGTATTTCGGTTTTTCTTATCGTAAATAAGTACACTAGGTTGAACTGAGGAGTGATTAGACAGTATGGGGCCTACAAAAAGTAATCAGAACTTAAAGTTCAAAGCTTAGGCATGAGGTTGCAGATAACGGTGCGGCAGTCTTGCACCATCCCCAAACAAAACCAGACCTAGCCCTAACCTCTATCCCAGTCCAATCCAAAACAGCATTTATAAATACAATCCGTACCCTTCGCCTACGTTTTCAGGTATACCACATCCAAATGTATAGATAACACAATGACTGATTTCGGAATCTTCAGTCACAAAAAAATGCATTAAAATTGTATAATACTAACTAAAGGCTAGTTTAGCTTTTGGCCACTGCTAAGCTAATTAAGTAATCTTGCCATAATTTTCACCGATTTGAACTGAGTACATAATATGTTTATCCCGTCTTGATCCGAGCTGTGATCATTACCCTTAAAGATATTCATGTGGAAACAGATGCTATTACGGACTGGATCTCGATTACAGGCAAGGCATATTAGCGTTCGCAGATAGGCATTATTATTCACTGCTGGACAAGTTAATTAATGATTTAATATTGGATAGCACAATAGGTAAGATTATACCCAATTCAGCACGATTCCTGAAAGACGGTCAACGTTTTTTCCTTTAAAAGAGAATATTCATTGATTATCTTGCTAACACCAGCAGGCTTGGCGCGCCGGTCGGAGTTATCTTTTCGTGTTTCATACCAGTTAATTTCTAATATAGTTATCTTTAGTAGATTTAAATTACCTATTTTACATGGCCTGATACGGAGCTGCGAATCTTCAAGAAGCATTAATACCTTGATTTGATTTAACCAACGTCGAAGAGCAAACTGGCTGGCAATAAGAATGTGGCTACCATAAACGTATCGACTTCGTAGATTCAAGGAGCAGAAAGAACAAAACATGCAATTTTGCCATGACCAACTCCCTGCACACGTATTTAAAACACTACAGGAAACTATCACGCATGTTTCAGAACTAAAACGACTAAAAAAGAGAAGCATCTTGACGAAAAAGTGGATGAGAATTTCTCATGAAAATCACAATGATACGATGTATCCAAATAAAGTCATAAAATTATCCTCGAAAGTCCTAACAAAAACAGAGGAAAAGGTGCTGTCCAAAGGAATTAAGTACAATCCATCAGATTACAACTACCTTGACTTCCTTGCAAACTTTGAATCAATCATATCATCAACAAATCTTACAGAAGAAGAACAGTTTGCAATTCGTAGCAGTACTGTGCATGCCTTGAATAACCGAAGTCAACACTCAACATTATCTTGCGATGAAAGAAAAGGACTCAAGGTACTGAAACAAGAAAAAGATATCATCATTCTACCTGCTGATAAAGGAGGTGCAACCACCATCCTAAACAAAGAAGACTACACAGGGAAGATGCTTTCATTTTTAAAAGAGGATTTAACTTACAAACCTTTTGTCTGTAGACTCCCACAAAAATCCCAAAAACTCGTGCATTGAAAAAGCACTAAAACGCTTTACGGGAAAAAATTAATATCAGAGGTTCTTGCTTAATCCTTAAAAACAGGAAGAACCCACCATTGCAAAAATATATGGTCTTCCACAAAATTCACAAAACTGGTATCCCACTGCGACCGATAGTCTCCTTAATCGGTGCACCGAATTATAAAATTTCAAAGTGGCTATTTCACCAGCTATATCCACTTACAAAGAACTCTGAATACTCCATTGATAATTCAAAAAGTTTTCTAGACAAATTAAAAGGAATCACAGTTACACCTTACGAGGTAATGGTTTCATTCGATGTGGTCTTGCTCTTCACCTCGATCCCCCTTGATTAAGCGAGATCATGCACCGAAGAACTACTACACGCCTACATCACTGATGTACCTGCCGATGCATTACTCCAACTCCTAGACCTTTGTCTAGAAACCAATTTTTCCTTCTCCGGCCAATGCTATCAACAACTTAAAGGAACCCCTATGGGGTCACCCATATCCGGCTTCCTGGCTGAAGCTGTAATGCAGAAATTGGAATCGATAGCTCTCCCTGGTGTAAAACCAAAATTGTGGTTGCGAAACGTTGATGATACATTTTTCATCGTCAAGAAAGAACTATTAGATCTGCTCCACAAAATTCTAAACTCAACATTTCCAGGAATGAATTTACGTTCGAGACGGAAGCTGATGGACAACTCCCATTTCTGGATGTCCTCGTACATCGGAAAAACTGATGGATCACTCCACACCTCAGTTTACCGCAAAGAAACATACTCTGAGGTCATCCTACACTTTGAGAGTAATCATCTTATCTCACAAAAGTGATTTCTGTCTACAGTCTCCTAAATCGAGCCAAAACACACTGCTCTGATGAAGAAAGTTATCGAGCAGAAATGAAATACCTATTTAACTTGTTTTTTTAAAAATGGATACCCCCGTGACATCGTGTATCGATGTCTAAACGACAAGAATCCAAAGCGAAAGGTATTTCAAACACCACGGCCACCCAGGCACCCAAAACAATGACCTGGCGAACTCTCCCATACATAAAAAATGTATCTGAGCTTGTCGAAAGACAGCTTAAAAAACACCAGATACAAGTAGCACACCACCCTATATCTACTTTACGCTCACAGCTTGTACACCCTAAGGACAGGGTTAGCTACCTTGATAAAAAAGGTGTTGTCTACAAAATTCCATGTTCCAGTTGTAATGCCGTTTATTGTGGCCAAACTGGGAAATCTGTCTCAACCCGCCTACACGGACATCAGTTGGCGGTTAGAAGACGAGACCATTTATCCCAAGTGGCTATGCATACACTGGAAACCAGACATAAATTTGCATGGGAGAAAACACGGATTGTTGGCATCTGCCCAATCAGAAAAGGCCGTGAATTCCTGGAAACAATGCACTCAGATGAGGCATGCATCAACCGGCATATCGATTTGGATGCCACATACAAAATCGTTTAAGAAAAATTCAAACGCGCACAACCAATCACGACGTGTATCACAGCATTTTAAGAACAACGGTTGAAGTGGATCAGTTTTCTCTCAAAAAATTGCTCATTTAAATTCCGTAAAAGAAGCGTGTCCATTCTTCGTGGCGTGCCTGATTATCCCTCATGGGTCTGACTGTTATTGTACGTGCTGTTTGAGGTTACCCAACGTAAGCGCTCTCCAACAGGTCAATAATAATTGCGAGCATCGCAGTCTGCGAAAACTATTACACTCGTAAATTTTTACTGTAATTTCTTCTTTATATAGAGGACATTCGGCAAAAAAATGCTTAAAGTAGATGAAATTCAATTGCCTGAAGCAAAAAATTGGATTTTCCAAGCAGAAAGGGATATAATCGTGGTTAAAGGTTATTGAATAATTAGAAGGGAATAAGTGTCACTAGGACCGGGAAAATGTGTTACTGAAAGGAACAATAAAACCGAGAAAGTAGAAGATGAGTAGTATCGTGGTTATTTACTCAAGCAGTATGTCTGGCGGACATATACCACTCACTTGGGTTAATACAATCAGTTGCAATGGCTTTGTGAAAACTTATTTCCTCGGTAAAATACATAGAGCTTAGGACAGATTCAACGATGAGTTGTATGTAGACATTCGCGTATTAAAATTTAGCACTACTACCTATCAGTTTTCACGCATGCACTACAATCTTCGTGATGGTAAGATAGTGTAAGATGAAAACAGCCAATCATGGGGAATAAAGGAGAGCTTTTGGGGCAGCTAAATGTGAGAACGGAAGGAAAATTGTTGAGGTATATATTTTACTAGTCGTTCTGCGAAAGAAAATGTAAGATTATTTCTCTTAACGTTTTAGTGACAAATGCTCCTCCATCCCCTCTTTGAGGTTACCTTATGGAATGCCACTTTCTGAGAAGTGTCGAGTCGTTATGGTTACGCTGGTATACATTCTCAAGCACAGTTATGGGCAGAGTTTTTGGGGGTTTGGATGTGCACTATAGAATTAGGTTATTTCGAGCATTGTAGGATGGTAGGGATTGAATGGGTTTTTGAGTTTAGGATTGGAATAGGGTTATTGGTGTTTGGTTTAATGTCATAGTTCGGAATCTTGCAATTTGGCTTTCGGGCTAAGGTTGTGGCTTGGCATGTTGGGTTTGAATTTAGGTTTAGTCATTGGGGTTTGTTGTTGGGTTACGATATTTAGATTGCTATTTGGGAAAGAAGTTTAGGCTGGTTGTTAGAACTATTATTTAGTTCTTTTACTTATCACTTACTCTTTCATATAGGATAAGCAGTGGTGGGTAGTAGTTAGCATAAGAAGTTTTTCTGATAGTTAGTTTCAAGAGTAAGGGTAGTTTTTAGGACTACTAATGACGGGACGTAGCTAGCTGAGAAGAAGTTGATTCGATTGCAAGAACAAGAGCTTTATTAGACTGAGGTTTCAGGTTCCTATTTGCTCCCATCATCAGAGACGGTATTAGATATCGGAAATTCGTACACAGCGAGTGCAGTATTTATAGGCATCAGTCGTTATGCTCCTGCATGCCATAGGCATATTCTTCTCAATTACTTCCCGGTTGTCACATTTTCGCTTTGTATCTATTAGTTAGCTATTTGTAGCAAGGTTTACGTTCCAGCTTGCTAGTAAGAGTCAGTAGGTAAGAATTGACAGATAAAGTCATTAGTTGGTGCTTAAATTGTTTTCTTCCTCAAAGTCCACTTCTTTGAGTTCTTCCGTTGAAGTTCATAGTTTATGGGCCTTACTACGGCACATTTGCACTTGAACTTGATTTCCTATCCTTATTTGAGTACGGATATTGCCATTTCATTTGATTTCTTAACTAAATCTCCCGCTATGTTGGTAAATTTTTAAAAATCTACAGATTTTTTTGTATTAGTTACTGACTATGTCGTGCAGATTACCTTTAGAGTGAGATCCGATTGAAAACCCATACGCATTTTCGATTTCAGTGTTTCTAAAGGTTCCACCCATAAAACCCCTAGCACAATCAATTCCCCATTTCAGGTGCATTTGGGTTTTTCTCTAGCAGTGAAGGTTTCAGAACTATTTGTCGTTCATATTGCATTTCCGTAGAATATAAATTATTTACGTTTTCCAGAACACTATTGGATCTTTTGATTAATTTTTGGTTTTAAAGGAACGAGATACACTTACAAACTCCCAAAAAATGCCATTTAATATGTTCCTGTTCTTGCCTACGAAAAATGCCATTGGAATTCCTGGAAAGCCAGGAAAACAGAGAGGCCAGAAAGTAACAACCTAATATTATGGATGAGGTTCCACTTAAGTATAAACGGAAAAATGTCATTGCGCCAAACAAACTTGTTAAGATAGGAAATAATTTATAGCATTTTTATTCCTTCGTACTGCTTACTTATCTATAACCTCTATGCGCTCTTCAAAATTAAAATAATATAGCCTAATACCATGGTTACTGGAGAATACACTTGGACGTTTTGCCACGTAAGATATTAAAGAAGCAAATTCACCCTTTATAGGAAATTATTATATCGGTATCAACCGGAACAGTCTCAAACAACCCAGTCTTTGTCGGTGCAGATGATTTGACGGTACTTGTTCAGACAAGTTCAGTAACAAAATAGTCGATTGTGGATATGGATATCGTGCTAATGGCCCAAAATTGTCTCATATTTAAAAAAATATTCAATTTATCAAAATGGTTGGTTATTTTCCATTGCACTTGACAGCTTTCCACCCCAAGTGGCTTCCTGAAAAATGAATTCTCTGCTTGGCAAGGAATTGTAGCCTAAGGTGCCAACTTATGTGATCATTCATGGAACAAGAGAAGCCGTATTAGTAAAACTCTCGTCACACACAAAACATAAAGTGCCTGCAAATGTGCGATAGAATCAGAAACGTTTTTTTCTGATTTGAACAAAGAACGACAAACGTTAATTGACTTTTTTATTTTTTTATTATACTCCTAAACTAAGGGTGCTTGCTTTTCCGTGCTTTTAAAATTCTGCAAATCGAACTCCTTCAAATAATTAGGGAGGCATCACGGTCTCATACTACTTTACTTCAAAAGTGACTCCGAGAAATTTGAACGAATGTGGGCGTTCCAAGTAAGTTATGTACTTCAGCAGAACCGCTGTAAAACAGCAAGTCAAATTGGCTAAGAAAAGGGTTTTCATAAATTCCCAAAACTGGTGAGATTATCTTATGCTGCAACTTTATTATGGGTCCTTTACGTGTCTTGTGTTAGAGATAAGATACTTCGCAATTCTGATGCCTCGTTATTTACTTAGGATAATCCCAATTTTCATCCATTGTATGCATCATAAGTCAGTGTATTTGAATCCTAAATTTGCATTATGTTACAGCAAAACTTTATCCTCACAAAACTTGGCTGACAGATTTAGCAATTCAGCGTTATTCAAGAGCCAATATCAGATAATGCAGAGTTGTGAAACCACTGTCATGTATTTGTGAATTGCCTGCAATTTCGGCTCATCTTTGAGACTCTTAAATGCAAATGTAATGCAGAGCGCAACGTTTCAGAATCCTCTGCCATGAGGTAGTATAGCATACACTATCTCTTCAGTTCAAAATAACTATTGCCATGTTTACAACTTAAGATAGGATAATAATAAAACAAGTGCCTGCAGCTGAACTCTGGCGCTGAAAATGGGCTTTCAGCTGCCATTGTATAAACTCATCATACAGCTTTCTAGGACCAGATGCCGCGCCGATACTCGGGGCCGTATTGGACTCGAATAACATTTCCCACGTAGTCAATCTTTAACGCATAGGTGGGAACGGAACGCATTGGCTTTAATCTTAATCATTGTTCATATCATGCAGCGGCGGGTGCTAGTTGCATTGCAGTTGCTAATCTTGTCGGCGGCAATAAATTACATCTTCATTAATATCCTTCCATTTTGGTAAATATTTTTATCAGTTTAGGGATATTTGCCACTTTTGAAAATCGTACAGCTATTTTTATGCGCTTACCAATGGTTCGATCGTCGTAGTCCGACGATGTCCACCGTAGGTTCCACGTTGATTAGTTTTAAGTGGTAGTAGACTTATGCTGCAGCTACCATCTTCTCTCATCTTCCCAAACCTGAGCCCGGTCTCACAACAAAGTCAAGAAGACCAAAGGTGGGAGAGAATGCACGTGACTGGTGTGGCCGGAACTGCCCCTAAGCGTGCGCCACACCCAGCTCTGGTCCCACGGAGTGGGAGTGCTATAAAGGCAACAAAATTAAGGCGCCATTGCAGCATGACTCTCAGTCGGTGAGTCAGCTGCCACAAAGTCCGAGTTATCCCGTCAGTTGGCAACCTTCAAGCCACGGCTTTTAGCGCACCGTTATAATTGCAAGCGCGTCAGATTGTTTATACTGAAAAAATTGTGCTAAGACATTGACCTCACTCTCTTCCCTACTCTATAATCACAACACCATCTGAGCTAGTTAGCTGTCTGATGCGGGAGTGGGGGGATGAAAACACGATATGAAACCACAAACAGGACAGTTCAATCATCGTAGTCCGAGGATGTTCACCGTATGCTCGACGGAAGAGTGATGCAGGGACGGTGACTTGCGCGTGATTTAGTTTGAAGTGATAGTAGACTTGCGCTGAATCTACCGCACTCTTTCCTCTTCCCCACCTGAGCCCGATGTCATGACAGAGTAAAGAAGACTGGAGATGGGACAGGGCACAGGCGGCTGGCGTGGCTGGAGCCGCCCCTGGGTGTACCACCACACCTGACTTTGATCCCACGGAGTTAGTGTGTTATTAAGGCCACATTTAGAAAGAGCCATTGCAGCCTGACTCTCAGTCCGCTAGTCAGCCACTCCACACAATATACACATTGGGCTAATCCCCGCGGTCCAAGTTATCCTGTCATTTGGCAACCTTCCAATCCACGGCTGTTAGCGTGCCATGATAGTTTCATGCGCGTCAGGTGGTTTTATAGTGAGGAAAATGTGCTGAGCTGTTGACCTCACTCATCCCCCATCCCCAAAATCAGACAAATTTCCGAACCGGTGCGTCAGGTGTATGTTAGTGTTTGTGGTACTGGTTCCCCGGTCTCTGTGCGATGTATTAGCGAGTGATCGCCCAGGTAGATGCGTGATGTGCATGTGCGCTGACATTGAGGACAGGATAGGTCATGAGATCCTGAGTCTGCGAGGGCTGTGCTACTAGTAGTGGTAGTCGCGTTCATGAGAGGACTGTGGCAAGTGTTGATGGCTGCGGAAGATGTGCTAGATGTGTTGGCATCGCTGTAGATTCCGTCTTCGTTGGGTCCGAATGTGACTGAGCAAGCCCATGCGGTGTGTGAATGCGCGTATACGGCTAAAGTATTTGAGTTGGCGGGCTCTGCTGTGTTTTGGTGCTACAGGCACTGGTTTGCCAGTCTCTGTGCGATGGGCTCGCAAGTGACTGACCAGACCGATGTGTGAGGTAAATGTGCGACGGCAATGAGGATAGGTTAATACCAAGTCCCTATCACAGGTACTGGGGGCGGTGGTGATGCTGGTGGTGGAGGAGGAGGTACTTGGTTGCAGGTAGACGGAAGTGCTCACTGTGGTGGCGGGAGTGGGGCAAATGGTGTTCGTCACATTGAGCGGCGCAAGAGGTGGGGGAGGGAAGCAAGTGTTGGTGCTCTTAGGCGGCGGGTCCTCTCTGGAGTGATCATTAGTGGTTGGGGTGGTCGTTTTCGTGGGGTTTGAGGCAGGTGTGGCAGAAGTTGATGGTATGGGATTGTTGTTGCATCGAGTTTGAAGATGTCCGACGAGGTCGATTCGCTCGCAGAATGTGCGCTGGCAACTTAGGCACGTTGGCGGGTTTTGAACATTTTTGGTGTTGATCCAGGTGCTTTTAACTTGTGAGCATCCCATTTCGCCTGAGAAGTGGCGATCCGGTTGGCTTCGTATATTGCAGCACCAGTCTTCACCGATATTTTCCAGGCTAATCTAACCTGAGCGAGGTCCTCACAGGTTGCCCAGGTGATTTGCAGTTGCTTCAGCAATTTCTTCAAAGCGTCCTTGTAGCGTCGTTTTTGACCACTCTGTCGGCGAGCACCCATGGTGACATTTCCGTAGAAAATTAATTTGGGTAGTAGTTCGTCGTCCATTCTCACCAGGTGGCCGATCCATCGCATTCGCACTGGTCTCAGCATGGCGTGGATCCTGAGGATTCCGGTCCGCTCCAGGATTTTTAGTGTCAGGGATCTTGTCTTGCCTTCTCAGCTTCAGTATTCTGCGGAGGCAGCTGAGATGGAAGTGATTTAACTTCCTGGCTTGTCTCGATTAGACGGTCCAGGTCTGCTCTCCATAAAGGAGTATCGTCAAGACGACGGCCTTGTAAATTTTCAGTTTGGTGTTCAGGTGCATCCGTGGTGACTCCAGACGAAGGGCTGCAGCCGGCTGACGGCCCTGACTGGCCTTGGAGATCCATTGAGCAACTTCGTCATCGATTTTCGTGTTGCGTGGTAGCGTGCTTCCAAGATAAGCAAAGGTTTCCAAATATTCGAGTTTGAGCGCCGTTGCATAGTGCATTCGATGTTCAAGCATCATAGACTAGTAAGAACAACATACAGCATAACAATTTGTAAATGACCGAAATTTAAAGGAAGAATAGTGAGGAACTAATTGAAAAGGAATAACTGTTGATTTCTTTCCTTATAGTCAGAGTTTTCCAGGCGACAATCCTTTTGTAAATCCTCACCTCTTGTATATCCAAGGCAGGGGTAACTGTCATATCACATCGATTTAACGGGAGCTAGATGCGTCTATAGCACGACTGTCACGGACGTAAGATAAAAATGATAACATTATGTTTTCGAGCTTAACTGCATAACTCTTGTTCGTAATTGTTCAGAGAACCGATGCCGCAAAATACTGATTACTCTAAATGCACAGCAACCACCTCTATGCACACAAGACACTGGCACTGCATAGCCGTCAAATGTGTCCTTACTTGCGCAGGCTTCGATGCTTGCAATATTTACATCGACGGCTTATCTTCATCAGTCTCTCTCTATACCTACCTCTTCTCAGCCCCATCCTTTTCCTTAGCACTCTCATATATTGCACTACTATTTTAATATTTCTTCCGATTAAATCAATACATTTCACAATAAGCATCAAGCACATCACCCGTAAATGCTGTCGGATACCATTATTGGGGGTCTGCTAAAAATGAATTTGTACATTTGTCACAGAGAATGTAAGAACTGGTTGGATAAAGGACTGCTAAATCATTTACCAGGAAGGAAAATGAATGCGTCACGTTTTTCCCAATACCTCATAAGTTACTTTTTCATAACATAAACATGATCACTTTAAGTCTAAAAATTGCTCTAAAAATTGGGGAATTCGTAAGCCTTGAGGAATATCAGTGATTTGTTTCTGAAGATGAAAACCCTCCCTTATGGCTTTGTTATATCCAATTATACATGAACCGTACTCAAACCTACTTAATAAGCGTTCTTTTGATAAAGTAAAGAAATTTGTTGATGCAGACAGCTAACAGGTAGCAGGTAGGTACGGCTCGAAGCAACGTGTAGTAGCAATTATCAAGCTATTTTCACTTTCCTGCAGACTTATCTTTAACAGAAAGACAGATATCCTAGCTTAAGCTCCTCAAAACGTGAGCAAGTATTCAAATCGGTTCCGGTGACCAACTAAATGTTTTCCTAGAATTCTCACCCTTGCGAATCAGTATGTCTTTACCCGAGCAATATAATCAACGAACATATCGAGAAAAAACATTCTCAAGTTGAAAAAACTACAAAACACACTCGCTGACTTCAAAAATTTCCTGCCTACATCGCCTTTAGGGTATTTTTTCCGTCAAAAAATGTTACCAAGGAAGCCAAAAAGTAGGCCTTGTGTGTATCCTGCTACACCCTGACTTCCAAAACCTACCTGTCTCCGGGACGCTTAGAGGATTATAAGTACAAACCACTTATATCTCACTTCTTAAGATTTTCCCCCTTTCGAATTTCATGGACGAAAATAATGTATGAAGCTACTAACTTGACGATGAGCGCTAACCCCACCACACATAATGGATACGGTAAGAGTGGGATTAGAGTTAGCGTTAGGGTTAGAATTAAGGTCATGTTGGCATGTAGGAGGCGTTTATTATGGTCTAATTAATTGCTAATAGCAGTTCATTTGAACAATGAGGGAGTGTTTTCAAAACATGTGTTTCAGTATCAACAAGTTACGGCCCATTTTAGTCCTCCATCCTGTTCTATCCCATCGCCACTGTCTCTGTATTCCACGCCTGCCTGTCAACTGTGTTCGATAATCTGCCATCCAATATTTCATAGACATCTACTGGGGTCGGGCATCCACTCATTGCCGACTTTCCTTGTCTATTTATACATTTGATGGCTAAGAAGCAGCAGTGCATTTTGATGACCTTAACACAGCCTTATTCTGCATTATGCTCCACGTTTGAGTTTGAGGCTTCTGTCTGCATCTGTGTGTTCTTTCCTAAGTCTTGTCAAATAGGGGTTTATATTTATTTCCCCTGATTGCTCTTTGTGGGCTTATGTTCACTGTTTTGTCAGCAGAAGACTGCGCTTAGTAGTTTTATGCATTCTTCACAGATCTTATCGAGGCACCGAACATTGCACTCACACTTTCTTATGGGTACGACAATAAATTAACTCACATTGGTGAGGAATTGTATAATTGTTATGTGTATGAATGCATTTATTTCGCACTTTAGTCCACACATCTAACCATAGTGGGAATTTATGTTTTCGCCTACTCAAAAAATGTTCACTGCATGCTGGGGTTCCATACTTCTTTGGATAACTTACACCTTCAAATCTGAGAACTGCCATTTGTTTCATAAAATGTACCGTTACCCTGAACGGGAAATCTATGCAAATGGCAATTTGAAATTAAGCTCAAATTTCTCCTGCTCTTAAAACTGACTTTACTAGAAGATTAAACTGATTGTGAGAATTTATAGTGAATAGGTATAGTAAAGCATACGTCAAAACAGTCTACTCTCTTCCATTTTTAATTTTATAATTTCGTAAGAAATGTTATTTTTCACCTTTTTCCCATTTTTTACCGCTCTGAAATCTTGAGAGTCAATATTTTGACAGCTGTCCCAGAAGATATGAATTTCTCAACTGATCGTTTTCAGAACAGGTGCCGATAAACAGCAAACAGTCAGTGACACAATTCCAGGGCCATATGTTTTTTTGAGCATTCTGAATAAAGAAACCCAAAATAAGAACAGGAAACTGGCTTAAGCGTTGCATTGCTCACCAGCTTGTTTGATCTAGGAACGACAGTGAATTCCCTGGAAGCAAGCTGTTATTGATACCGTGCCTCACTTTCCTCTTTGGTCTTTGGCTTGCTTGTCTTGGCATATCATTTCCCCAGTTGATGATCAGCATTCGTGAGAACACACTGAAACATTGTGATGAGAAACAAAGGGACAGTTTGCTAGAAGATGAATGCAGACCCAGACCTCAGGATAAACCTAAAGCCGCTGTAGACATATAACATATAATGATTTGGCGGGAAGGTGTTTACAACAAGAAAAGCCACCTTTTTTCAAAGTTCCCATCAAGCTATTATAACAAACATAAGGTTCAATAAACTCTTGAAACCACACGATCATTTCTTTGGTTTTCTATTGCCTCGTCCAACTTTCAGACTGAATACAAAATTATTGAGGCGAAAGAGGTATTGACTGCTCATATATCTGGTAACTAAGGGAGTAATTTCACAGTTTTGGAGCTAAATGCTCACTTGATTCTTATTGGTGACATATTATGACACCCGTGTTCTTAACGCTTCTCTAAATGGATATAATTTCTAGCTTTTTCAAAGCTGAACACTGCTGACAAAAAAGGTCGTTCAGAGTCCTTTGGTAACATGTGCTACAAATCTCATGAGCACTGGCTTGATAATTGGCAGAAGTGCTTCCGGCTCCCAATCTCAAATTGTGGATTGCATATCAATGTTTGATGCTCTATACTAGCTGAGGTAGCTGTTCTTACGGTACAACATTTGGAAGCAGCAAATCGTGCCGAAAGCCAAAATAATTCCATAGGGAATTGAGAGAATGCTTATATTACTGATCAGCCATTCTGATACTCGACTGTCTACCCAAATGCGTGTGTAATATTTCAGCCGAACGTTCTGTCGATTTTCAAGGCAACTTCATAATAATTGAGCTCCATCTTTTAATGTACAATATTAACGTAGGTTAATATACGGGCCTGAAGATGGACAATCGAAAAAGTGCAACTTACGCCTTTGAATTGTTGGAGGCATAAGAGTTTGTGATCGCAGAACCAAAAGTGCACGTTCAAACTGTATGCTATTCTCGACTTCTGCACAAAACTGCTGTGCTATTTGTCGTTGAAGTAGTAGTAGTATTATTAGTGGTTTCAGTTGTATTAGTAGAGACCTCAGTAACGGTGTTCATCAGGTCATTGTGAAAAGCTCTGCTAAATGGCCACTCGTGCGAGCTAATCTTCGTGAAATCGTTCGATTAATTATTCCTCCACGCTGCGGTCGAATTAATTGGTTCTATTGTTAATGCTGCTAGATTGCAAGGATACAGGGATAATCAGTAATGAAAACTTCTTTTTATTGAGCGTATTCAAACGTTGGCAACCGATATTGTGTGCCAAATGTTACGTGCGACTACGAGCTCATTTTACATTTGGTACGTCTGGAGGGGAAAAGATCTAGCCTTCTAAACCTGCTCCTTTCAGTTTCAGTGGGCTGTACCTAGACCGTGCGGATGTCAAATAGTTTTCTTATGATTCGATTATATATCCGCATATTGCCTTGAATATCGAAAATTATTTTGAGGACGAATTTAGCAACAGCAGTGAGGAGGGAGAATGTTCTCTTAATATCGGCAACATGCCAAGTAAATTTGCCTTCCTGTAGGTAAACATGGTTACGTCATTGCGATTCATCTCTAGGACCGGTGGTTTAAGCCATCCCATTATTTGCCTGCCACCCTAATTTAAGATTTTTGACTGGAATTGAGTCAGCTTCAAATAGATTTCCAGCTGTTCATTTAATGAATAGTTCTGACAGTTTCCTGAAAGTAGAGTGAATAAACGATTCCAACAATGGTTTTCAAATAAGGTTTTTTCAGTGAACGTTTTCCAGATAATTTGGAGACGGTTGGTTAAGTATTTAACTGAACTGCTTCAGTCAACAATTGCGGTCCTGTGAGCTTTTCTGTCATAAAAACTGATCATGACAGCCCCAGTTTTGGTGCCGTGGTAGAGTCAGAGATGTTTATTTTACCACAAACTTTGAGATGGCATTTGGTTTAATAATCAATCTATTAGTTTGTATCGCCTTTCAATAACCGCTGCATTTGGTAAAGATAAAATTGAAGTTAATTTTGTTTTGATTTGTGTTGTAACTCAGGCAGGTAGTGTAAGAATGCCTTACTTGACCATCATTCATCGAATTCTGCCATTAGGCTAATTTACATGGTCCTCTTAACCTTGATACACAGGTTTGGTAAATTTAAGGAAGGAAAGGATATATTCCATTCCGCTTCTTCTACAGATTTCAAACGAAAATTTGACATTTCCGCAATCCATAAGTCACCAGTGTTGACTTTGCACACGCCAGCCTTTTGGCCGTTAAAGTGCGGTTGGGTTCAGTTTTGATTTTGTCTTTTTGCCCACGAAACTGCATAATGTTTGAAGCTGCAGTCTCACGTTCTAGATTTCAAGGTACTGGACAGTCCAGAATTATAACTCTGACTCCCTCCCCCTCACAAACACGTTAAAATGACCACATTTTCCCGAAAAGCCTGCAGTTGCGATTTTTGTAAATGTCAAGATAATGGTTACACCCCTGCTGTCCTTGCCTGGTTGAAAAGCCGAAACATATCCGCGAAATGGCGGGGTTGTATTTTAATGCGATTTTAAGCAGAAAGATGTGTTTGCTCTTGAAATGACCTGCACTGGGATGATTAAAGTTTTTGCTGGTAAGGGTACATTGCACGGCCCTCTAAACAGGACCTGGGAAAGGGAACAGCCCATAATGCACATTTCCATTGCGCTGAACTGCAAGGAAATTATGGTAAGGATAAAGGTGAGTGTTAGAATTAAGTTTAAAGTTAGATTTACGTTTGATTTTAAGGTCCATGTTAGGGTTAGGGTCCAGAAAAAACTGAAGGTTAAGGTTATTATCATGTTAGTTGAAGGGTTTAGGTGTATGGTAGGGCAAGGTGTAGGATTGCGGTAACAGTTTACTGTTGTGTTCTGATACCTGTAAGCATTAAGACGGGCATATTTACCGCTTCTGAAATTTACCCTAGTGTGTGGCGGTTCCCATTTCTGTTTTCTATTTAAGTAGCCATACAAGGCATCGCCTGTTATATGCCTGCTCGGACTTTGGGGTACTTTGGAACAATGCGTTTGTCAATATTTGGCGTAGGCACATCAAGGATGCAGGTGATGATAGTAACTGTGACTGAGTCTCGACGAAGTGGAAGTGTCATTGAGATTGGGCGTTCGATGATTTAATGTGACAGAAAATACAGTTTATCGCTGAAGTCATTTGCAACAATGAAGACGATTTCAACATAACACAAACTTTATTGGTTACAATCGCAAGCTTCAGTAGTATTGAACTCATTCTACTTCCTTGTATACTGTAAAACGGTTGGCAGAGGTCGTCGCAGCGTCCTGTGCAAACTTTCATGGTGGGATATCAATTATGGCCTGTTCAAACCAAATCCGCAATCACTAAAATAATCCTCCTGTCATATCCTCTAACCTTCGACTGGCATAGAGTTGACAATAAGATGGGTGGGTTGTCTTAGTCAAAAAATCCGCATACAGCACGTTTGCATTAAAAGTGCCTGATAAAGGTGTGCAAGCTCCTGCAGCACAGTTGCATGCTTTAGAAACCAAATTCACTCAAAAGGCAAGCCAAGGCTCATGAGAAATTAGCGCACTTCGAAATTCACTGAAGTGGAAGAAACACTTGTCACAAGAATAGGTGCTTCTCTAAAGGACAGGCATTAATCATGGGGACGTATATGTGTTTTGCATTTTCAAGTGGTGGTGTTAGATATCAATGTTCAAGGAGAATTGAGTCCTGCGTATAGCTGTCAGTGTACCGCTTGCAAGTTTTATGCGACCATCTATGGTACGAAGATAGTTAAACTGTAGACTTTTTTGTGAAAGGTAATTGTATGTCGGATAAGGTAACCTACCGATACGGATTTGATATAAATTATGCCGATTTATTTTGTGATCTTTACAGATTACCTGAACTGATATCTATTTGATGAAAATTTAAATCGATTTTAAATGCAGCGCTTATTAGTATGAGATTTAAATGTGCACATCTTTTAAAATGTATGCCCAAATCGGGTCTTGTCTAATAACAGGAAGTTTCCAAGAGCACCGTAATCGAGCGGAAACGGGAAATTTGACTTTTCACTAATAAATGCCGGATTCTACTTGAGTCCCTATTCTCTATGTGTTCATTCCGGCTGCTCACTGAGGTAAACGTTCACTAAGACAACTGTTTCTTAGCAACGCCTTATAAGGCGTCCTCAGCTGTCGTTCCTGGTGGGGTTGACTTGGTAAGCTTTTCCTTTAGTGTCTTGTCTCAGCGTGAGAAAGGTACAGTACGTCGACTCCTCTAAAAGACCAAACGAATCTATGGTGCAGGGGACGCAGGTGGTCGAATAGACTCCTCATACTGCCCAAAAGCAGAGACTTAGCAGTCAGTTTTGATCAGATACCTCACCTAAATATAAACCAATTTTTTCACACGGACTATCTGTAGCTGAATATATTGCTACTTAAGAGGACTAACCACTGTGTAAACCACGCTCAAATAAAAATAAAATTTCAAATATCAAAAAACAACAATTGTTAGGAAAAACGGTGCTTATATAGGGCTTTTTGAACAAAGGAGGCGAATATCCACTTGAGTGTTCTGACCAGTGAAAGCAATAAGTAGATATCTTGCAGTTCATATAACTAAAACAATACTTGCAATTGATTATATTTTTTTCACACACAACCAAATGACGGTTTAATTTATTCACTAATTCCAGCTTACAATCGCTGCCTACTGTTTAACTATGGAATTCAGGACGGAGCCTACGGGTTTTAGCATGTGCCCAACGGTAAATCATAACTTTTCAATGAATATTGAAAACCTAAAACTCTGGAATAGTCGACGCCGCATAAAATGGTCAAACTTATTGTAGAAAACGATTCCACTATCTTAAAAATGTGGCATTAAATTGTGTGTTCGCTTTTTTCTTTCAGAATTCCTAAAATTATTGTGGATGGTGTTTTGCTTACAGCAACTTCTTAATGTAGGAGATTGATGAATTATACTTTTGACAGAGTAATACTAGGCCTCGAGTTGCCAGAGATCAGCAAAGGCAAAAACAGAGAAACTTCGTACAGCTGTGCTGGAAGTTTCAAGCAAACGAAGTAGAACAGCGAAAAACCAACCCATATGTGAAAGACACTTTCAAAGCATAACCTTTTTTGACTGTAAAAAGATACTTAGACGAATTGATTTGAAGGAATTAATAATACACTGGAAAATCTTAATTACCGTACCTGACATACGTGTGGATAAATGGTCAAACCAAATTTTGACCGTGAGCGCAAAGGCAGCTGCATAAACCCCACATAAACATAAAATGCAACTTTGATTTTAGCCATTCGTTGTCATTGTTTTACTGATATCGTATCGTAGATATTGTGTGAAATACAAAAAATGCGGGCAGTTGATATTGAACATTTTTTGCGATGAAAACAGCTCTCCTTTTAGGACCAATTAAGGTTTAGTATTAGAAGAGTTATTAAACATACCTAAAGTTCATTTTGCGAGTAGTTCCTTAGGATTTTAGAAAATCTGCGGAGTAGTTCTTGTTCGAATATATGAAGACGCAAAAAGACAAAACACGAAAAATGAAACTCCGATATTTCGGCAGCCTTACGTTGATCGCAAAGATATAAGGATTAGTGTTTGAATTAAATTTTAGATTTCAGTCGATGGATAGAGATATGGCTCAACAATATGAGCAGTTCATGGTTGTGCATGGTCTATATTACCACGGGTTACTTAATCACCTTTCCTACTAAAAAGATATACTTAAAAATACTATTTGGATTATGTTTCTTTTCCCTCTATGTGAAGTTTACTCTGGCAATCATTTGAGGTATATGAAAAATGATGAAAACCGATGAGTTCCAACATAATACAATTACCAGTGTGACGTAATATTCGGCTGTTTTTGAATGGAAATAAAACTGCCAGCACTCTGCATCACCTGCATGTTCTAAAAATATTCATAAAATCTATGTTGAAACTTGTAGTCCATTTCCAGTGCGGTTTTGGGTTCGTGTCTGACCTCTACACGCACTGCGTTTAGTTCCTAGAAGCGACTTATAATACAATAATTTCAGACCACATTTGTCTTTGATTCACGAATCCAGCGCTACCGTTTGATTCAGACGACGATGCGATTTTTGGAAGAATGCAAACCGATCCGCAGAAGACAGTCACAGATAAAGGATGAGAATGTAGCGAAGCGTGCGTCGACTGTTTTAACGTGCATCCAGACGCTGGGCGGAAATTCCAACTCTCCTGCCAAAACTACGGTGAAATGTCAGATGTTGTTCCAAGTCCACGGTTGGTTTGACAGCCTGTTGGTGTCATGCTCTGTCGCGTGATTGGTTTACATAACTGTATTGGTAATCTGACCGCGATTACAATGGCCGCCTGGCCATTGATGATGAGCAAAGTCACTAATTTAAAGTTGGTATGTCCGCATCCCTTACTTTATTATAGTGAGAAATAACCTTACATAGAAAAGGCCCTGAAACGTCTAGTGTGTTTAACAATGGCCACTATCTGTACTGTTTCCTCTCTCTCATGCGAGATAGGCGCACGTTATGACAATCTGCTACAGTTTCTCGAGAAGATCTACTCTCATTTTGATAGCGATATCCCTGGCTTATGTTTTAAGTACACCTACGAAATCTCTGAGTGGCTTTTGCTATTTTTGTCTGATGTTTCCTTCTGACGCCTCACTGCCAATCTGAATAAAGTAAGAGGAAGACAGCTGTAAAAAGTTGAGTTCATTAAATTTTGTGTTAGATGCACGAGTTCTTATAAATTTTAGTCAAAAGCTGGTTTGTATGGCACCACACAGCGGTCGAGCACTTCATAGATCTCAACTGTAACTATGTTGTCTGCAAACTCAAAGCGCAGTTCATCAACACCAAACATGTTTTTCGACCTATGGTTTTAAGATAGTTAAAGACTGTCAGTAAACCCAGTTTTATCAGAAACGTTTTTTGTTGTTCTCCATACCAGTTTGATTTAATACGTCATCGCTTGTCAATCCTGCATGCTACAAATAATGGAGGAAACGGAATAAATAATAAAGACGAAGTTTTCTGAATATGAGAACGTTTCTCGCAATAATGAGTTACAAGGAAACTACCTTAATATTATTCCTGCAGCGCAGATACATGTGATCTCCTCAGAGTTGATTTTTTTGCGTCGAATTCAAACTATAATATGTGTGCGGACATACAACCTTCCATACCATATTTTACCGCACGTAGTTTTAAGATTTCGATTTCCAATTAGTTTGTGCATTTCATTGCATTACAGATATTACTAATTTAACCCAAAACTACTTAATAGATATGAAAAAAACACATGAACATTGTTTAATCCATAAATTTCACTTTTTAAAAAAGAAATTTTACAAATATCGAACAGAAACTAAAGGCAAAATTTTCCAATCCTTAGAACAATGACAACATTTCTTTGTGAGGGGTAAATAAAAGCAAAATATACCCTGAAATGGGAACCAAAATATACACGCATGGTCTTAACCCAAGGGCCATGGTTTCAAAGTAGCTGCTCGCAGCTGGTTGAACCTGCTCTGCTGTGTCTTATATCCAAGCAGAGTTTTCTCCCGCAAGCGAAAATAGAGGACTCAAGCTGATAAGATTATCCACCACTGACAATTAAGGCATCCATGAGGTTGTAAGCATAAGCAGGGCCTGTCTTTCCCACAAAATGTTTTAGCGTTTTTCAGACTAGATATATTCAATTCAACACACTAGGGGCACACCGTAAAGGAGTTAAATTAACTGGTAGAGGTCATTGGGCTTTGTTGTTTTGACAAGGGAATATATTCCTTGTGTCAACTTTTAATTCATAATGCACAAAATGTAGGAAAGTTCCACCGAATGGAATAATATATAGGCAAGTTAAGCAATAAAAAACGGAATTCAATTAAAGTGGATAAAGAAATCGCAAAACTGGCGAGAAAACAACGTAACACTCAAAGCAGAAACTTTCACAATCAAAGTAATCTACTTTTCATTAGTACGTCCAAACTTGGGTTTTTATTACAGCTAAATTACTCTCTAAAGTGTAAAAAATTGCGTTTCTTTTCATCTGGTGTATTCATCGTTCGTTAATTCAGGCCACAGTTCAGTTCATTTCAGTTTATTAAGGGAAAGATAGGCAAATGCCTTTAAACTCCCTCTTGGTTACAATATGGCCAAAAAGGCACTGAAACATTAGAAAAATTCACAAAATGTGGTTTACATAATAGCATGTGGAAAATAAGAAGCCGTGTGTTCACATATAGCCATTAAATACATTTGAAATCAAACTAATAAGTGTGGTGGAATGCTTTCTAACGTTTCGTAGTAAATCGTTCCCTATGCGTGATTAGCCATGTAATAGAGTAAACAAATCACAAATAAACTGAAACGTATGGTAAAGATGCATAGTCTAGTGAATGTAGCTGTAGATATTAATGAACCTTATACCAAAAGGTTATGCAATCGGTTAGGCAAACAATTACCAAATTCTGTATATCTATGAATTATGGACGGTATGTTTTTTCAACTCAGGATGTGTATTTTTTATCAAAAAATAATAAATTTCTTAAAAATGCCTTGCTTCCATAAAAACTCTTCAGCGTAATTTACCCATTGTTCCCTAACCAGCTCCTTCAGTCTTAGATGTGTACGAAACCCACTGCGATGTTCAAAAGTGACCAAACGTAATACAAGTAAATCACTTCCACTCTCCACAAAAGCAGACAAAATGGCTACTGACTCCAATTCAGTAACATAGCAATCTTTGAAATATTTGCTTAAAGGTAGACAGTGTAAACGTTGTTTGTTGCAAATATATTCTGCAATCAATTGTACGATCAAAATAAAACTGTATCAGTCAACTAAAACTTTAACGTTGCAACTTGTAGCAAAATCAGATAAATTTTGTGTCAGTCCATCTTGTTTAAATGACTACCCGAGTTATAGGCTAGCCGTTTCAACCGAACCTTTCCTAGTATCCTCATATGTAAATCAAGCATTTTATTTTATATATACCTCCCGTTTTTCAGTTTAACCGTGTAAGTTCAGGCTTGAAGAAAATCGACATCGCAAAATGTTAACAAAAGAAAACAAGGTCGTGAGGCTATGTACTTATTTATTTTAGTAACTTTTCTAAGAATCGTCTTCTTTATAAAGTTATGAATTACAGGATTTCATATTAGCAACTGTACGAGAAAAGATAAAAAGTAAGATTGAAGATACTATTTGGTGCTTATAATATGCTCCATGAAACCCCAATGAAGTAACATATACACGAAATATGTCATATAAATAGCAATACAATTGGTTTTAATTAACTCCCAGCTTGAAACGCAAGTTTTGCTCTGCAATATTGAATCTACTGCGCTATATTAAATATTAAACGCGAGCAAGTAAGAGGATGTTTAATTGAAGCACATTATACTTTCAGTTCATTCCTTTTCAGA
Organism: Schistocephalus solidus; assembly: GCA_017591395.1. Taxonomy (NCBI): domain Eukaryota; kingdom Metazoa; phylum Platyhelminthes; class Cestoda; order Diphyllobothriidea; family Diphyllobothriidae; genus Schistocephalus; species Schistocephalus solidus. Next base: position 830 of record WEDG01009310.1, on the reverse strand, counting down.
TAAATTGAAGAAGAATTTGAAGAAAGGTATGTCAGTGAGCGAACAAAATCGAGTACATCTTCTTGGAGGCAACAAAGACGACAATCATAGCACCCATTCTAAATATAAGTCAAAATGTGCCCAAAACGGCAACTTCTTATGCAGTAAAATATTGAAAGTTAATTCTGTTGCCGCAGTCCTTTCATTTTTTACTTAGCTGGTAGAATACAATTTAAAATGCAGTTTGGCATGAAAACTACACCAGCCGAAAAGTTATGTTGTAAAATAGTGAATGGCAAATATGCATAGTAGCCGCCGATTGCCTAATTACGCATGCCTTTATTTCGCGAACCCTTGTAAATGTTCACAGTGAATTAATTTAACTACATCTATTTGATCATTCTGAATAAACGGTTTTTCCAAACACATGCATATATTTATGCGTAAAATATGAAAGATGTCAACTCCTTTTTACTCTTTTAATTGAGATACATACACAAGAAAGACAAACAACTACGGTTACGCAGGGATAAAAATAACTGACTGAAGACTAATCATGCAGCGCTTGCATCCTAGTATTCGGCAAAAAGGCCGCAAAGACAGAAAAACAACCAGCAGAAAAACACAAAATATATATTGAACTGTGCATGCGATAAAGATCGGAAAAATGTAAATTAGTGACAAAGCATATAGTAGGATGAGTGGCGCGTCTGAATACCACTGACGCAGGGCTGTCACATGGCTCAAGCTTACATGCCCTGTCCCGACAGCATACAGTACCAAGCATAGGCCTTTAAAGAGAAAAATGTGCTCCGCGTAAAACTATATACACCTAAGTGGAAATAACCAAA
>WEDG01009309.1:0-13706 GCA_017591395.1 Schistocephalus solidus | reverse complement strand
ACTCGCCAAGTCTTGACAACCTTGGTAATTTCCTCCGCTTTTGCAACCCCGACGATGGTCTCCAGGTTCAGTTGACTACCAAGGTGGGTTCTGATGGTTTTGCCTCTTTGATTGGTGGACTATGCAGTCGGCTAGGTTGCATCTCAATGATGATCTCATGACCTCTACTGTCCCCTCTTCGTTTTGACCCTGGTGTCCATGATTAGTTCGTCCTCTCTCACCTCCACTGGTGGTTACAAACAGTAGCTCTGACTGCATTATTATCTCTCACACGACAAGGAGCGTTCCGAACCCTCATACGTTGTCAGCAACATCACAACACTATCCCATTGCATCTAGCTATAAATTTTTTAGTGAAGCAGTTTTTTTCTCCTATTTTTTTAAATTGGCGGCTCGCTGAACTCCGCCTCCGATTTAACCGTAGGAGTTTTTTTACTGCTTCTTTTCTAGTTCACTGTTTATGTTAAAGATTGTTGTCTATTGTTTTAAAAATGGCAAATCGTTCAGAATCGGATATGCCTACCATTTTGTTAATTTCTGCTGTTAATATGGCTGCTCACATAGTGCAGCAATTATCCACTTTGTATTTATGTATACCGCGATACTAAGTTTGAAATCACGGGGCTCTCTAGGCCTTAAATATACAATTTATTTATTTATTTATAGGTCCAAATGAACCGCGTGTTAGGCAGGCTGGAGCCAAATCTGTGCATGACTTGGCCTTCGTAGACCTTTTCCTCTTTGGCTTTACAAACTCACCAACCTCTTTAACATCGCATGCTGGTGCAAAGTCCAGCAGCGATGCAGCGCTAGGTTTTAAGGTCAGATTATTACTAATGCTGCCTGAGCTTAGCGATGGTGTGAAGCAAGGACTAGACTGGACACCCTTTTGAACTAGCGAACTATCCTCTTGTTTACTGGGTTCGGTAAACGCGATGGATTTTATGCGAGTATTAGGTAAGCTTGAAGAGGCTTTTCATTCATACTAATTTTGTTTTGCGGTAGGTTTTTTACGGACAGGAGCTTTTTTAACAGGTGTTCAAGAAATAGATTTTTTTTAGTTATCTATTTCTTGCCTTCGATTGTCTACCTCCTGCTCTATCCATAAGAATTTCTGTAGTAGGCTGAAACAGCCCATAAAAGTTTCATCTTCGTAAGCTACATTAACTGAACTTACTGAACTTTTTGTCCGTTTAGCGGGAGGTGAACAATTAGTAGAATAAGGATAGTTGCAACTACTCTCTGCTAGTCTATTAATTCGCTGACCAAAATCCCCTGCAAATATGGCCGGATGGTTAGAGTCGTCGATAGACGGTCCTACGCGATTTTGCGGTGAATGTACTAAACTAGGTCGTGGACAAAATTTTCGTGGCAATACATTTATGGCACCTGCGTTTTGCCTACTTGTGGGGATAAGAGCAAATGCAATTGACGTAAGAATTGCCACCAAATTAACAGAGAGTCAATTAGGATATTCAACAAAAAGAATATGAAAATATAAGGACTCAGCCTTTGGTTTGAGCCCTTTCCGCGATTGAAAGCAGATACAGGGAGCACACAGCCGGCGTGAGTTTCAGAAATCAGCAAAGATCGAGGCTAGCAATTCCAGTTGAGATAAAACCTGGGACAGGGAAGAATCCTCAGCAGTATAATTTTTGTTTTTTGCCTCAGAATCCTTACGATCAAGTCGCAATTTACGAACTCAGGGGAATATATAGACAATTATTTAATAATTTCCCAGTACCGTGTCTTCTACACTGCGGTAGAGACTAAAAAATCGTAGTCTCGAGGGACTTGAAATTCGAAACCAATTTCAAACGACGCGCCAAAAAGTGTTGGTGTGTGGCATAGGTTCACTCAGGCCTGTGTTCTGGCTCGGTATGCGTTTGCTAGCGACCGCGAACAGTCAGTATATATATATTTCAAAAGAGCTCAAGCACGATGTTGCGATCGGTCAGTTTATATCGAAAGGCAACGTGTTAATCGTCAGCGTACATAAAGGGCCTACCTTACTGAAAAAAATCAGGAACATAGTCAAGAAAAAAGTAAATATGTGCAAGCCAAGTATGCTTACCTGAATAACTTCACTCCTCATACATGTGGGGTTAGAGATAACATTTGAACTCTTAACACGTTTTGTGGGTGCATCCAAATAGGAGGATATTAAGTTGAGAAGCGTCTTATCTATGCCGAAGGAGGCAAGTTTCAGCAGGAAGAGGTCATGGTTAACCTGATCAAAAACCTTTGTAAAATAGAAATAAATGGTAAAAGTACAAAACCGCTGTCTCTAGATTGTAGCAAGTGAGCAAAGCAAGAGAGCTGGCAAGTGTCACAAGATCTTTTTTCGATGAACCCATACTGAACCGGATTCAGTAGGTTGTTCTCTGTTAGGTGTTTCATCATCTTATCTTTGATCAAGGTCTCCAAGCTCTTCGAGGCTGTGGGAAGTGTATTTATTGGCCTAAAGTAGTCAAATGACGTAGTTCGACTGTGTTTGTGTATAAGCAGAATATGCGATTCCTTCCATACAATAGGGAAGGTTTGGTTTTTACGAGCAAGATGAAATATCTTACACAGAAGGGACGGAAATATATCATTTGTATCAGCCATTAGAACGCTGACAAGGACGCTATCTGGTTCAGGACTGTAAGATTGACGAAAACGCTGAATGGCTACGGTCACGTCCCAGAAGGGCAAGTTATGGTTTGAAGGATGATATCGGTTCAAACCCAGATGGTCGGAAAGGGAGCGACCGAATGTTCGCTAAAAGTCCTGGACAAGGAAGCCTTGCAGCTATCAGCCACCAACTTAGTTTGGGCTATGAGGTTTCCTTAAACTTCTCGTTGTATGGGGTGTTGCGTTTTTCTCTGCGCTTTTACTGTGCGCGAAAAAACGTTTCGCAACATTTAACGGAGGGTTTTTGGCAATGATATCCTCACCGGCTAGTTTTTCCTCAGACAGCCTCTTAGCCTGCTCAAAGATTAGTTGGATCAAGGGCAGGACGTAAGTGTCGTTTTGTAGATGAAAACGACGTGAGAGTCTATTCAGTCTACGGCGGAAAGATAAAGGAAGGCAGGCTTCATCCTTAACCTTAATTATTTTCTTACGGGAAAAAAACGAAAAATTAGTCACCTAGAACTTGTTACAGTGTATCACTACAAAACTTTACATCTAAACATAGAACTAAGTTAGTTAAATCGTGGGAATTAAGATGTATCTCTAATTTCCCCATATTTACTGATCAGAACTCACGGGAAAAATATTTTTGGCAAAACTTTCGTCATCCGCGAGTTCTAATTAAGAAAAAAACTATGGTATGGTCATAACTCCCAAGTGGATCTAAAATTGACATTGACAATGGCTGAAAACCTCTACAGAAAAAATGTCAAGTATATTTGAGCCTCTGGTGGGAAAATCAAATACCTTGTCCCACATGCCGATATCTACGACCTTAAGTAAATCTCTGAACTGTGCAGGACCAGAAGGGGAAATCATTGCTCTTCGGGAATATTGCTGTTACCGGCAATCAAGAATTACTTAAGATTTAAGCCAGCTGTAACGGGAAATGCCTGCAAGAGACAGGGATCGTAATCCTCGCTGGCGTTGGTTTGGCGATAGACACAACCAACTATTTAAGAGTAGTTATTCTTTAGAATAACTCGAAGTCAGCAGCTCTCATTTACCGCGTTAAATTGTTGATTGTCCAACGGCATGAAGGAATGCGGTTACTTAAACTAGATACAGTCTCCTCCGCCACAGCCCTTGTGTCAATCATTCCGAATGTAGGTGTAGTTTACAATAGAGAGTTTGGAGTCGGCTACGCGGGGTGTTGTCCATGTCCCTGCAACTATTTCAATGCCTGGGGGGTGAACGAAGACCAGAGTCTAGAGCAAAGGCATCTTATTAAGCAGAGGTTTGGCGTTTAAAACGATCATTTTAAGCGGACACGTTTTTAGTTTCTGGGACTTGAGAGGTAGGCTATCAGAGTGACTGCCTATGGCCAAAGAAACGCACTTATTCACTCGAACTATTTTTCCATCCTTTATTTGGAGATGCGCCTCACCATTGGTCCTTCGTCTTTCTAGTCCTATTATTAATTGTCTCATTTTAATTCGCTCATTCAGACCCTATTCCGGCTGAAAAAAACTTCAGAATGCAGACTCCATACGTGTGATTTTCTCTGTAGCAGGATCCGTGTCTGTGCTTCGTTTCCAATATGATTTTAAGAGGTCTTGGTCGAAAATTTGAATCGGGTGCTAACGGAACATTCCCTATTCTATATGCCTTGAGAATGTGAATGGATTCGCCGTGCATAAGCAACGTTTTTGCATACAATTGAAAGAGATCTAAGTCATGCTTAACTCATTCTGTTCGAATTAGTGACACTGACTCTGGGACCCCTTTTATAACTACATTCTGTTTGTGGGTTGTTTGCATTGATCTTCGGTACTTTCCTTAGACCAAATTTAGAACGCGGAATGTCGGGCTGGATGCCCTGGATAAAAAAGATAGTGATCCCATCGAGCAGATGCAACAACGGAAGACAAAACTGATGAACGATCATAAGAACATGTCATATCCGAAAAGACTAATCTTAAACTTTGCGCATCGTTTGAAATTGCTTTCAAATTTCAGCTCCTTTGAGTTTGCGAAGTGTAAATCTTTAACTTAGTGTAGAAGAAAAGTTGGTTTATAGTAACTTTTGAGTGGATTTCCAGTCTCTAAATTTGGGAGTTATTTACTTGGACTTGATGATGCTGCGGCAATCTAAATTTTTCTTCACTCTGGATTCTTCAAAGTCCCGGAGGTTATCCATACGACAAATACAAGCTACAACGTTCACCCACTTCCAAAATTAACACCAGAGGGGTGCTGCTTTAATCTGCTCTCAATCGGGGAAGGATAAGTCACAACAAAGGCTGCGTCGTTGCAGGCATCTTAGAGATCTGACTACTGAATATTATTGTACCATAGCCCATTTATTTAAGAAGATTTATAAATTAACAAGCTCGTATAACAGAAGGAAGGCGCTCCAGAACTCGGTTGACGACCACTCATCAGACCTCCGCCTGGGCGGGATGGACACCAGTTCGTCTCGGAAGCACTGACAGATTCTACCATTCAATCTAAAAAATGAGCAAAAGTATATATGGAGGAGTTTCCCAGTATAAATTTAGATTCTTATATAACACTGCTCAGAATCTCATTTCTTAAATAGGCGAACTTAAGGCAATAGTCTTAGACTAAAATATAGCTTACCAAAGAAAACCTTATGTAGAGCTTAAAGACATTGCGTCTACAGAGCTCAGTAAATCAGTAGGCATTTCCTTCCTTCAAAAGGGAGATCAAACCAGCTCATGCACCTTAATACTGTCATCGAGCTTAGACAGAAGCAGAAATGTGCTGGATACACAAATATATGTGGCATCGTTGCTAAATGATACAAAAAAAGGTGAAGTTGAAAAGCTCGTCGAATTTGAAGCACCGAAGATGAAGAATTCGAATTCGAAAAGGGCCAAGAAGCTTTCACAAAAAAAGTGGTTTGAACTCTGGAAAAAGCTCGTTCTTACCGATAGATGCTCAAGTGCAATCCTCTGTTGGTAATACAGGAGTAAGTGCAGGACAAATTGGTAAAGTTTCCAAAAGGGGTTTGCCATTAACTTTAGGAATAGTTGCTCATACTGACGCAAATAACATCGTCGACCAGAGTAGCATTCTTCCTGATATTGATGCTCTATCAACAAATCTGAACTCAAAGTCACCAAACATACATTTTGACCGAAAACGCAATCTCGTTATTAAAGGGGTTCGCGAGTCCACTCCTCTGATTGCAAAGGAAAGGGTAGAACATGACCTCAGTCTTTTCCGAGACTACTCATATTCGATTCTTCGAGATGGTGAATGCGTAACAGTGCACAAAGCATTCCGTTTAGAAAAAGCGGATGTTTCACATGAACTATTATCACCAAGGCCTCTTAAAATAATTCTTGAAAATGATGTTCAGGCTTCACGCCTCCTAGAACGGAGAACGGCTCTCCGTAGCTCACACAGGGATGTGTTTTTCAGCCGGATTACGAACCCAAAGCAAGGTACAAAATGAGGATGCTGTGAGCAGAACTGAAGAGGAGGACCGAGCAGGGAGAAAAATGGCTCCAAATAAATGACGGGAAAATAAAATTGATAAAGAGGTCTTTCTTATGGCAGACCCTGTACATAATTAAGGTGGATTCTCGCCGAGACGGAGGACACTAAATACGATGTTCCCAACTGTACAGAGCGTGATTAATAAAAAGAAGACGCTCCAGAACTCGGATGACGCCCACTCATCAGAACTCAGCGTCGGTGGGATGGACACCAGTTCATCTCTGAAAACAATGACAGACTCTTGTATTCAATCGCACGAAATGCGCAGAAGTCTATATGGAGGAGTTACTCAGTCTAAATTGAGATGTTTTTATACCAATGCTCAGAGTCTCCTATCGAAAGTAGATGAACTCAAAGCATTAGTATTAGACCGAACCCCCAATATCGTTGCCATTACGGAAACGTGGCTCAAAGCCGAAATCGCGGATAGCGAGGTTTCGATTGATGGATACCAACTTTTTCGAAAAGACTGTGAAAATAGACAGGGAGGTGGAGTGGTTGTATTCTTAAGGACAGGAATCTCGGCAGTTGAACGAGCTCACGCCCTACTCCTTCAATGTGAATTTCCCTGGATGAAGATTTAAAAGAAGTGCTCACAAAATCTACAATTTTTACGATCTACAGACCACCAAACATTCCAAGTGCAGGCGACGAATCACTCCTTTATTTGGTCAAGGAAGGTGCAAGTCAGCTGGAGGCACTTATTGCTTGACATTTCAATGCACTTACAGTAGACTGGGTAAATCAGGCATCTGAGGGCGCGCCAACTTCCTTTGACCACAAGCTAATGTATTCCACTCTCGATCAACCTCGGACACTAAGGTTAACTTATCAGCGAGATTTAGAGAACCAGAGAACCAATTGCCTGGGCCTAGTATTTACGAAGGACATCTCTAACATTGATTAAGTGTATTCTATTGCACCCCTCGGTAAAAGTGATCATAGTACGCTGCTGTGGGATCACTCACTTTATTCTCAGTGCTAGAAGAGAACGGAAGGCAAGCGAAATATATGGAAGGCTGATTTGAACGCGATGACGAAAGAACTGATATCAGTGAAATGGGATTGTTGGTTCAAAGGGAATTTGGAGGATGACTGGCGATCGTTTAAGTTGGTTTCACTCAATCTGACTGAGCGCTGTTGTCCAGTGAAGGTTCAAAAATGACAAGTCACCTTGCCTGGTTAACAAGAGATCGTAACAGGCAGTTAAAGAAGATAAATAAAATTGGAAGTTACTCAGAAGAAAAAGCGTAGGCAGAACATCTCGAGGAATTTCGTCACCAACGAAAGTGGCGAAGAGGGCAATTTCGGTGTTGCATGCCATCAGACGAGCCTTTGGATTTCGATGAAGATCTTTTTGCTAAGACCTTTGGAACATTCATTAGGCCACATTTGGAATATGCTATGCACGCCTGGAAACCCTGGACAGTTCAAGATCAGAACTGCCTCGAAAGAGTCCAGAGGAAAGCCACCAAAAATGGTTAGAAGTCAAAGCTCCTTGCCATATCCCACCCGCCTAATGAATCTTAATCTGTTCCCTTTTGAGTTATAGGCAAATGCGTGGTGATCTCCTGCAGACATTCCGCATTGTGAAGGGATTGGATTGTTGCCTGGAATTCTCGGACTTCTTTGAATTTTGCCACCACGACCCATCTCCGAGGTCACCCATTGAAACTGCGTGTCCAGCAGGCGAGACTGGATGTGCGCAAGTTCTCCTTCTCTGTCAGAGTGGTTAAAACCATGGAATGCCCTCCCTGAAGACGTTGTGATGTCACCATCGCTGGAAAGCTTTAAAAGGAACCTTGACAGTTTTATGTTCCGCAACGAGCCTGAGCGATGAGGCATTTATCTTAACCCTCGAGAGTCGTGCACCACTTGTCAAATTTTATGACCGCCTTTTGTACCTTGGCAACCCACACGGTTTCTCTGTATACCGCACTTAATTTTACGTAACAAATAGGGTACTCAAAGGCCCATGCCTATTTCCCTCAATAAATTGAATTGAATTGAATTGAATTGAAAATGCTGTCAAAAAATTATCCATCAGGCAAGGAATAACTATGAATCAAAAATTATCCAGCAAGCGGAAAAAAACCTAAAATTTTATTCTATCATATCAATAGTTGTTTAAAAAAGGAACAAGTTGCAGTACTTATGAATGAGAATGGTCTCCAAATCGTTGAAAATTGCGAGAAAGCCGCGCACTTGGGTCAGTTCTTTGCCTCCATATTCAATATAGAAACGGATCTTAAAGCTTGACCATGAAAAACAGTGCTGTTCTAAATGCCGGTATAGTGATTGAATATATATGTTCTTCCCAGCACCCCTCATGGAACGAGAACTGCAAAATCTCAAATTATCAAAGTCATCTGACCCGGATGATTTACCTGCAAATTGCTTGGAAGAATTAGTGGGCGAACTCTCAAAACCACTAGTGCATACATTGAATTCGTCATTTGAATCAGGAAAACTGTCATACGAATGGAAGACAGCAAATATATACCCCACATACAAGAGTGGGGCTCGATCTAATTTAAAACATTAGCGGCCTGTCAGTCTATCCTCCATTTGCTGTAAAATAATGGAATCAATAATTAACAAGGCGACCATGAAGTCCCTGGAGGCAAACCGAATACTCTCAGCCCTCCACTATGACTTCAGACAGAATTGCCCTTGCCTCTCCAGTTTATTGCTCTTTACAGTGAAGTGAACATGAACATTGTATGAAGATTGTGGGTTTGACGTCATGTTCACTTATTTAAAGTTAGCCTTTGAAAGTATACCGCACAAACCTCTCATCTTTAAATTATCTGAAATCAGAATAAGAGGAATGCTGCTGAAATGGATCTCAGATTTTCGTACAGGAAGATTGCAAATTGTGTGCGTCGATACCTCGAAGTCGACACCTACCCCGGTTCTAAGTAATGTCCCCGAAGGCCCTAGCTTAGGGCCGTTACTCTTCTTAGTGTACGTCAACGACTGTATTGACCAAATGGGTTGCAGCGCCATCATGTTTGCAGACAATGTTAAGTTGTGGAGGGTCATCAGATCTTATGCCGATAGGCACGCACTTCAAGAGAGTCTCAACCATCTTAACCGCTGGTCTGCTTGTTATCTCTTAGGTTTTAACGTTTGGAAGTGTGTGGTCCTAAGACTCCGTACCAGAAGGACCAGTGAGGAGGATGATTCCTATAAATACCTTCTCGATGGGCAGTCCCTTTCAATTGTTGAGGAACAGAAGGACCTCCATGTTCTAATAAAATCCTCATTCAAACTATCTTCCCAGTGTTTAAAGGCAGATAAACGCGCAACACAGGTCTTTTTTGCGCTCAGACGTGGATTTGTGGATTCGACACATCCTACGGGGAATTTGTTCGATCTCACTTGGAGTATGCCATCCAGGCCTGGCATCCGTGGTTTAAAAAAGAATTATCTATAGCTGTAAGAATGCAGGTGAGGGCTACGAAGATGGTCAAGAATCCTAGTCATCTGCTTTACAAAGCCAGACCGGTTGAACTTAATCTGTTTCTTCTTAATTACAGGCAACTACGCGTTGACCTCATCGAAACCTACCAGATTATCAGAGGCTGCGAATGTGCCTTAGAATTTGCTAACTACTTCGAATTGGCTGGGATGGAACATCTGTGGTTTCATCCCTTTAAACTGCAGCTGAAGTTGGTCCACAGGGACATCCATTTGAACGCCTTTTTCGGAGAGGGTCATTGGAGCATGGAACGGACTCCCCGACGAGGTGGTCCTTTCAGAAACTGTTAACAAATTTAAATGGAAACTAGATACTCATTTGCTGAGAAACTATTATACCTATAATGAAGATTGTGTCAGTAGCGGCAACTTGTGCCTGGCCCACACACATCGATGACCTTGCATTTACATTTGTCAGATCTATTTTGGTAAACGTTTATTCTATTGTTATTTTTGAAAATGGAGCTACTTTTGTTGAAAAAAAGAGCACAGTTAGACTGAAGTGATTTGTCTTCAAGAGACACGGTCGCATTTACGCACAACAAACTAACCCCCCGTCTTTCTGCTGCTTTAGAGCTGATCGAAAATCTTCATCCTCCAGCAGAGGCGGTGGGGTGGCTATTTTGGCGATTTTTTGTACTCAGCTGAGTTGAAAGATGTTTTCGGAGTCCTATTTAAGCCCCAATTGTAAAAAAAGAGTTAAAGGCATTATATTTTTTAGTATTTATTTTCAACCTCTACCTTTGGAGGTGCCCTAGCCCGTTGTTTGACTTTCTTTCACAAAAAAATTGCTCTATTGTCATGCGAGCATCTAATTCTCTTATGTGTCGACTTTAATCGAGTTAATCTACGTCTGTTTACGTGATTAGTCTTTGATGATCTTGTTTCCTTCTGTACTCACGCTGATGCCCCTCATGATCACGTTTTTAACCAACAAACTCAGATTTTTCCTTGTTAAGAACAGAGCTCCATTGTCCAGTTCCGATCATTCTGTACTATTAGGCCTTCTAAAAATTTAGTCCGCTTCTACGCGTGCGCTGTGAATCAAACCTGAAAAGAAAATTAAGGTTCGCTACCCGTTCCCAGAAAAAAATTTGCCCTCTCCAGTCTTGTATCTCGTAAGCTATCCCCACCTTCGTCGGTCAATCTAACGTCTTGCTCCAGCTACCTTACAACATTTTTAAAAAAATTTTTTTGAATATTTGTTGTCCTCTTGATAGCGTTATGGCCAGACCTGAAATAATTTATCCTCCTATCTAAAAATTCTTAAGGCATACAAAAGAACTTCTCCACAAGCTTAGCATATGTAGCATTCTAAAAGGATGTTAACGTCTTAATAAAAAGGGGAGATTTCCAGACTAAATGATTGGTTTGTTAGTCGGCTTTTGCCTCTCCGTCCACACCTTTTTGGCTTTCCTCTGCTTAACTCTGGAGGAATCTTAAGCGTCTCACTGGTCAATGGGGTGAACTGGCACATGTTGATGCTTGTTTAGACTCTGTAAATGAAAATTTAATCCACAATTCTACTGACTCCAATCAACCCTCAAAAAACCTTTCGCTTCTCTCATGCGTTTATTCTCCTGTGTCAGTGGCAACAGTTAAAATGGACGTAAAAAGGACGAAATCTAAAGATTAATTCTAGAAATAAAATTGAAATTTTGTAAGTATATCTTATTTCCAGTGAAAAATAATTTGCAATATTTGCTAAACCAGCTGATATTATTCTTCATACTGCATAGCCTCGTTGCTTATTCTATTTTCAGTTTAAACTCGTAACCTAGCAGATTTCTGCTTGCAGTGCTTTGCTTAAACAATATATTTCAAATAGTACATCTTTTATTCCGCAAAATGTCAGTAGTGTCAATTTTCCTTTCGTATTATCGATTTGAAAAATACTGCTATTTTAAATTAATATGAAGCCTCAGTAAGCGCTTAGATGCAAATGTTCTCGTAGCGTAAAACTTCCAATAGAGCGACCTACCGTTAACATGAAGAAATTAGACCTTGACACCCTGGAAAACTTTAATACTTTTATGCCTTCATATGGGTCTCTCTTAACGATCCTTGGTACCATTTATGGCGGAACGTTGTCTTCACTTACTTCTTAACAATGCGAGAAACTTGAGCCATTTATAAACATGGTTAGTACTGAGTCATATGACTGACATAAGAGAAGTTTCAACTTTCTTTTAAAAAATGTTCCTAAGAGTTAAATCCCCGTGGACGTCGCATTTCATTTCCTTTACTCATGTGGCTTCAACTTTTAAGTCGCTGAAGCTAAAAGGTTGTCTTCCCATAGCAAAAAACCACAAATTCTGGTCAAAAGTTTTTCGGCGACTGAATTGGACCTTATTTTCTCTATGCATGAGCACTCAGCTCAATATTTGAACAAAACATCAATGGAACGTCAGGTTTAACCCTCATTAGCAAACTGGAAACTCAAGTCTACACCTACAATACCAAAAAATATCTCAGAGGTTTGCCTCTAGATATTGCAAGCCAATGTCCTGCCGGATCAACAGGAATTTCGATTCCAGCTGAAACTTCACCCGTTTACCTTGTCTCTGGTTCAAGTGAAATCGTGTCAATGCCACTTCTTTCCCCTCCCAAGCAAACTACGCCTGCTATGTATGTCAAATCAAGTAAACCTGAGAAAGCCCCCAGTAAATCTGAGTCATTGGTTAAGCCAGGCGCTAAAATCAGTAATGTCATTACCGATTGGAAACCTGCTAAAACCTCAGCATCTACAACAGATGTGAACGCTCACCTTAGCATCGTTCCTAACCCAAAACGTGTCCGAAATCCCCAAGTAATTAAGTCTTCTTATTATGTTAACAGTTTTTCGAAATCATTTATTCCTTTCTCAAATGCACATTTTCCGCCAATTTATGCTAACTTCACTCAAAATCTCATTTATATGCCACCCCCTATCTTTCCCGCGACACAATATAGCCTTCACGTCCATGGTTTTCACCCAAATATGCCATTTTGCAATAATCTCAGTTCTTTTAACAGGAACACTTCGGCAAATTGTAAACCAGAGCAATTTTGTTGCTCACCTTTTGTTTCTTCTCTCTGGTTTTCCTCCCCGCCACGAAATCTTCCTTATTTATAAATACTGATGAGCATAACCTGCAGCTTAGGAATACGCTCAGCTTAGTTTCACTCAATGTGAGATCAGTTGTAAATGGCTGAGCTTAGAACAGTAGCCTTTGAGCTTGATCCAGATGTGCTGTGCATCCCTGAATCCTGGGCTCACTCTCTTTTTTCTGTCTCGACGCTCGCAAAAGATAATTATAATTTGAACCAAAAAACCGCGCTGATAAACGTGGCGATGGTCGTCTTCTTTTTATTAAGTCATCTATTGTACATTTCCATTTTCAGCTGAGCATTTCGTCCTTTTCTGGAAATGCATGCTTTGTTTTCGTCATACTTCCGCACAATAAAAACGGTAATTGGCTGTATCTATAATCTTCAGTGTTATTCTGGCAATTAAAGCGAGCTCTGTGAACTTTTTGAAAAAGTTGCAGTGAATCAATTTGGTGTCAAAAATAATCATAGGCGATTTTTAAGCTGCCAGACGATTGACTGGCAGGCAAATTCCTCTCCACCAAACCTTCCGAAATCGGTTGATACTATGAACTTTTTAAAAACATGTCCCTACTGGTCAGTTCAGTGACTAGAAGTGACGAAATTTTTAGAGTTAATTTATACAAATGATGTCCACCGTCTCTTTATGAATTTTTCATTATGATCTATTCATGAGTGATCACGCACTAATTCACTGTTGTTTTCCGGTCTCCTTCTTACAAAGCCGGAGGTTAAAATGCAATAATATCAAGTTTACTAACACAAACCATGAATTAATAAATAATTTGAAAGGTCAAGGTCAAGGGCGCGTGGACCGATTTTTAAAGATAAGTGAACGGATTATTTTTACCGTATTTACTGCCCTTAGCAGTGAACTGTCTATTAATTGTTAGTTTAAAAAAAGCTCTTATTACTGCTACATATTATTTGTGGCGGCCATATAATCACTTGGACTAATTAGTTACACTTTTGCATAAGAATTGGTTAAA